>JADBJO010002584.1:72500-77500 GCA_016801955.1 Conus betulinus | reverse complement strand
TAGATCTATAAGAATATTCAGTTTGAATTGATTATGATGATGCTGACAATGGAGATAATGATGACTTGAGCAACTAATATGAATTTACATGGAACAAAAAGCCAGTTTAAACTAAAATACCTTGTTCATAATTAGTATATCGAACAAGGTAGTTCTGAATGGGCAGAAATTCATACTGCTGGAACAATTATTGAAATTGGTGTACACAAGGAATCTATACTGGGAATTCCTTTTGCATAAAAGTAGATGAACCAAACACTGTTTACACTGTTGGGGATATTAAAAAAATGTGTACATGTTATATGCACTAGAACAGTAAGTTCTGGAAAAACATATTTTAAAAGATTCAAATAAAATTGTGGCAAATCATAAAGAAGTTGGTTATTTATCCACATGGTTGACAAAAACCCATAGACATATGAAAACATTTAAATTTTGTACTTTGCGCATTTATTACTTAGGATGAAGAGACGCAAAAGATGTTTTTTTCTTTTTTCCTGGAATGCTGGAAAATTGTATGTATTATCCTTAGAATAATGAAAACTGAAATGGCAGTGATCAGGATGTGAAAAAAGATGGACACTTTACAAATGTCACAAATGACATGTAGGCTTCTCAACAAAATACAAGAGTCAGAAGTAGGTTCCAAGTTTAGATGGCGCAAAATTTTCATAACAATACTATCCACCATTGTTTCTGGTATGTACACATACTGGAGTTGATATTATGCATTTGACCTCTGACTACAGAGAAACAATAATTGAAGCCAAGATGTGACGGTCCGTAAGTGTTGGAACTGACTCTAAAACACAAACAGATCACATTTGTTGGCAGTATCGCCCACATACTCTTATGCTTAAAGTACATGGAAAAACATCTTTTTCAATACCAATGGTTATACTGCTTTGAGAAGTGTGCTTTTCGGCACTTCACACAAAAGCGGACATAGGGGCAACTGTGGATATTGCCAGTTTTGACCTTCTAGGATCAAGGGCAAAAGTTTTCAGGCGCTTTCTGGAACTTCTCAATATTGACTTCCTTCATTGCTTACTATCTGAATCTATACATGCTGAGAGTCTTTATTTTGAAGGAAGTCTGGCATCTGTATTGAAGAAAAAAAGATCTTTTGTAAGGAGGTCTTATTTGGAGGTCAGTCTGGTATCTGTTTTAAAGGGGAAAAGTCTTTAGTTTAAAGGAAGATCTGTATTTGGAAGTTGATCTGGTCTTTATAATTTGGAAGTCAGTTTATTTGAAAGTCAATCTGGTCTTTATTTGAAAGTCTGCATAGTACACACAAAAGGAATGTTTCAGATAAATAGGTCTTTATATAACCATGTAATGTAACTGCCAACCTTTATGGTCTTAGATTTCTGTAATTACCAACTTTTCTTTTTCAATTTAAAAGCATCAAACAAAATTCTGAAGTTGGTTACTTTCTTTAGAAAAAGAAAAAAAATCAGCCTGCCTTCTTTAATATTTAAACTTTGTTGTGGTTGTTTTTAGTGAGAGGGGAATGGAAGCAGATTCACAATTTCAGCAAACACTGCTGTCCCCAGATGGTCAGAAGAATATTCAGATCTTCCGAAATACCCGGCAGGACTGAAAATGAAAAGTAGGGCAGATCGGTTGTAAAGTGGAGTATGGTGGACAGGTTGGATTAGACAGAAGAGTTGCTAAAGATTTGAAAGGAGTGAGTCTGTGATGGCAAGGGGTAAATGAAGTCTGCAGACAAAGGCAAAGATGTTTTTCAAAAACAGGTAAAAAAAGAATTAGATTAAGAGGCAGGACTGAGTACTGCACAGCGACATCCTGGCCAGGGCTGGAATCCCAAGCATGTTCGCCATGCTGAGCCAGAGACATCTGTGCTGGCTTGGGCATGTAAGGCGCATGGAAGATGGGCGTATTCCCAAGGACCTACTCTACGGCCAACTTGCCACTGGTGCCAGATGCACAGGACACCCCACTCTCAGGTTCAAGGATGTGTGCAAACTTGACATGAAAGTGTGCAGCATTGACCCAGATGCCTGGGAAACAGCTGCCGATGACCGCCACTGCTGGTGTCAAATGGTGCAGAGAGGAATCAGACTGATGGAGGAGGAGAGAATCCAGCAGGCAGCAAAGAAGTGAGCAGGCCGCAAACAGCAAGCAGCCTCTGCTTCTTCCCAGTCGTCCTGCCTTGTCTGCACCAACTGCAACAGAGACTGTCACTCCAGAATTGGGTTGCACAGCCACACCAGGTGCTGTTCACAACCCTAGGAGGAACTTCACTTGGCGCATCAAGCATTGTCCTCTGGGACTGCATTGCCAGTACAGATAAAGAGGAATCTTTGTTGGAAGGTTCCTTACCAGTCAGTACATGGGCACTGGGAATGGCAGCTATCAGGAGCAGGTGCCAAGGCACTTAAAGTTGATGGCTGTGTGGGGGAAGTCATTTCAGTCTCATGTCATGATGGAAAAGGATTGCTTTCTGCGGGCAAAATTACAGAAAATGCACTAGTACAGTTATTTTAATTTTCATGGTCCTGATTTCCCCTCTTCTGGTAGTATGATTTTAATTACTTGAACTAAATGTGCGTGTATGTGCTTGTGTAAATGTACCCTTTTGGTACTTTATGGAGCATGGTCAGGCTTGGTGTTCTCAGCCATTATTGCAGTGGAGGATGGTGCATTTTTGTTTCTTTGTAAAACTGTCTTGTGAGGTATAGCTCAGGCTGTATCTTAGGAAGATGAACAGTGTTCTAATGAGTATCAAGGGTACAGGATGCAAACTGTACTGCGCAGCTTAATGGTCTTATCTTTGCAGCAGATGTTTCCATCTGTCCTGAGCCACACAAGCAAGTACAATGATCGAGAAAAAAAAAAGTGTGAAGAGAGAGGCCCTCAGCAGAGTGAATCAAGCAGACAAAGGCAGCGATTATGCAAGAGATATAACAATCATTTTTTTTGTTTGTTTTGTCAATTGTTCAAGGCCAGCAAAGCCCACGTAGCAGAAGTTGCAAGAAATCATCATTTTTTTTTAGGTTATAGTGTAGGGAAATTTCTCTCTCCCTTCGTATGTCTTACAGTTACACACACACAGTGACACACACACACACACACACACACACACACACACATGCACAGGTAGGCTTTCATCTTGCATACTAAACATACGGCAAGCACACTTGTCAACAAGCTTGCATCACTCACATGAATTTTCAGATTGTTATTGTAGGAACATGTACACACATTTCACTTTCAGCTGTAAACAAGCGTGCCTGTCATTCTAATTAGCCTGATGGCTCAGGATGCAAGCCAGGCCTGCTACATCCAGTGGACAAATTTGTAAAGCATGCATTATTCACAAGGAAATGGATATTAAATCACAGACATACCATTGCCGGTTGCCCACAGTAAGCAGCCAAGCCTGTCATTGTAATTAGTGTGGTGAGTTACTACAGTTAGTTTTCGTGACCTGTCTGACTCATTTACAGGGTAAGTAGACAAGTGTAATGAGATAGAAAAATAAACGCATCATTCTTGCTGGCAACTGATTTTGCGTGCTGAAATGATACAGTTGTTGACATTCACAAACTTTTCATGTGAAATCTTTGCTGGAAGAGTATGCCTAAATCATGGATTGCATTTTTAGTATAATTAACATAAATGAAAAACATTTGAAGCTTTGAGAATCTTTGAGTTACTTTCTGTTAAGTCTCATATATCAATGGGGAACTGAGTGAGGGTGGTTTCAATGGCAAACAGAGGGGAGGCAGTTCTTTTATTGACTGGGTGAGGGCAGTTCGTATAATTATTCATACTGATGCATTCAGTGTATTTACCCCCCCTCTCCCCCCCCCCCCCCCCCCTTTTTTTTTTTTATTTTTTAGTAACAAAAGACAGTATTTGGCCTCTCCATGAGTCAGAGAAGTATTGGGGGGCAGGAGGACAGGAAGAAGAACTTAACATGTTTTAGCAGAGAGTAGATGATATACTTTTCATTCAAGATTCACAAACGCTGGAATTGAACTGTACCAAAAACTACCACTGTACCAGAAGAAGGTATGACCTCATGTTCTTGAGAAGTGAAACACACAATCACAGACTCCTCATTTCTGACTGTTACTAGTGTTTGGGAGTAATAAATTCAGTATCTGTGCACTGCAACATGTGAAATCTTTGCCACAGCACAGAGTATTTTCATTTGAAATTTTACCTTGTAATGACTTGCATGCAGAATGCTTGAAGTGACAATGTAAAGTTATGAACATGTAGGGGGCTTCAAATTGTATGTCTAAAATTAAGTCCATTAGGTTTCTTTAATGGTTTCTAAAGTTGCTTGTTGTTTAGTGTGCGTTGTATTTTTGCAAAGAAGAACAACAATACTTTTTTCATCAGTAATGGGGAATACTGACGCATTTAGGTGAAAGGAAGGCTGAAATAGTTAACAAACATATATATATTTTTTTTTTTTTAAATAAATTTAGGAGATGTCTGTCCATTTTCAAGAAATTTTATGTATTCTTGTTACCACTTCAGAAAGAAACTGCATCAAATAAGCATGAATTTGTGTACATTTAGTGATGTTGTGTGTTACGAAATGAAAGAAAAGATTGTGGAGTTATAAACTATTGACAGTATGAAATCTTTTTTTTTTAGCCTTTTTTTTTTTCAAACTTTTTCACTGAAAGAAAATGTATTCACTACCAAATTGGGGAAAAAAAAAAATTCTGTTCACTGACTCACTGCAGTAAACTAACCCTAACTCAGTAACTGGCTGTAAACATTTTTAGCTTTGTTTTGTGGTATTGTGTGAAGGAGTGAACACTTGTTTGATATCATTTTCAAATTTTGAGTAAATAATCACAAAAATGTCCGCAAATTGTTGCTCAAGCCTTTTAATGCAGCCTGAAATCTATGCACCTTCCAGCAAACACTGAAATAACAGACTTCAAAATAAATCTTAATTGTCACAAAAACAGGCAACCTAGCAAGCTCTAGGCCACATGAGACCATACTGA
>JADBJO010002584.1:52500-67500 GCA_016801955.1 Conus betulinus | reverse complement strand
CCTTGGAATTTATTGTTTCATATCTTTTTGTATTTTCTACTTTTCACAAGAAAATGTAGCTTGTTTTGCTCTTTCATGATTTTCTTTTGCTTCTTAGGTGGCACCTTTAGTTAGTTTTTTTGAAAACTCAACAAACGTACTATGGTATTGCACACCAGCCTTTTTTTTGGTATAGCATTCTTCTTAAAACCGAAAAGGCAGAGGAGTCAAATTACCACTTTCCGCGGTCACTGAGGAGAAACAATCAGGTTTCGAAATACTGGTATCTGACCAGGAGTTATATGTTAGTGAGCTTTCTCCCCATTGGAGATGGTCTCCCTCTTTGGAGACTATAAGCTTGCTGAAGGTTCATTTTGAGAAACATTCATTTATTCCCCATTCGCCCACTCAAGCACATACTGTCAGTTAGGCAGAATCATCTACCACTGCAGATAGAAGGCTTACCACCCCCCTATTTCTACAATCTGAGACATAAGAGCAAGCTTTGTTTATAATTCAATATATATATATATATATATATATATATATATATATACACACACACACACACACACACATACATATATGTGTGTGTGTGTGGCAAATTGTTTCAATTAAAAAGACTAAATGAATTTATATTTAAAGTATATACAGAAGAAAACGGATTCCTCCAGTGCAACTTGATTAAGAGGAGGGAGGGGGGCAGCTTGAAACTGTGAAAGGTGTGTTGAGGAACTTACAAGATGGTGTTGATGAGAGATAGCATTTATATCAAATATAGATAGCAGGATTCGCCTTTGAAGCCTCCAAACTCTCTAGCATCAGTGCAGTATAGTATAGCTTCATATGTGTGCACCTGCATTGCTCACACACAGTCACACATACACACATGGCCGCACTTGACATACACAAGCATGTACACTCACACACACATGCATGCTCATTGAAAAAGAGAAAAGTTGTAGTGAAAAGGAAGAATGTGTGGTATATTACAGCAGTTTGTCCTGAAAAGAGCCATTTCAATCGGATCTGCATATATGGCTAAATACAAACTGACAAAAAGCGTGTGACATCTCCAGACATCAAATGCACAGACTCCTTGCTGAGGAGAAAAGACACCAAGAGCAGATATCCTTTCACGTCTTCTAACAAAAAAAACAGCATACAAGTGTACAGAGGCGTGACGATTATTAACTGGTGATACAAGCATGTGATCCACAAATGCACCTGTTCCTAAGCAAACAGTGAAATAAGTAGAACTCCGCTGTACATTTGTGCACTTATGTGCATGCCTGTGAACATGTGCCTGCACGTACATGTAGTTCCAATAGTGTCAGATTAAAGTAGAAGGAAAGAAAAGAGAAAAAGAGAGGGGAGGAGGGGGTGAGAGATAGAGAGAAAAAAAAAGACAGAGAGAGAGAGAGGAAGAAGAAGAGCCCTAACCAAAAGAGGGGACAGAAAAAAAAAAGTTATGTGAGAGTGAGAGAGAGAGAGAGGGAGAGAAAAACTATAACAAAAAAAAAAAAAAGGTAGAAAAAAAAAGTTATGAAAAAAGAAACAATATTCCTGTACCCATTACACCCACATTACAGAAAAAAGAAAGGCAAAGAAAGACCACAGAACATCAAGATGATGCAGGGCATAAACGAAACTTGCCTACCGTGTATATATCCTGTGCATAAACTTGCTAGCAGAAAATGATAGTCAAAAAGGAGTGCAGCAATCCACCTGTTTAAGGTGTCACAGAAGATAGGAACTCCTGGGGCTCATTCACTACATTAATCTGTCCCTTCCAAAGGACCTACAATGTGCTGGGGAAATCGACCTTTCCCTTTCCCTGACGGGGTTGTTGTCAGCCAGAATACTTTATAAGATAACATGCAATACTTTCTTTTTTTTCTCTCTCTCTTTTTTTTTTTTTTTTAAACTTGATAGTTTCTTGCCTCACAAATGTGAATAATCCAGGGTGAGAGGGTCACTGTGTATCCCCACTAACTCTTATGAAGCACTGAAGAGGAACAAAACATCAAATGGAAGGACAAAAGATATTTTCACATCACCCTTTTTTTTTTATACACTGGAGAGGATGGCTTAGAGGACAGGGAGACATGAGGTACCAAGGACATCCCCCTGCAGGATATCGCCCCATTAACCTCTTCTATGCATATCGCAGAGGAGGATGGAGAAATGACAGAGGCAAATTTCCCTCTGTCCCCATCCACGTCACTATCATTATAAATAAGTAAACCCCATAAATGCGCACAAACTATGCATACCTAGAAGTGAAAGAATTCACGTATAATCGTCTTATCTTGTAGCTAATAATATTTCCAAACTGGGAGGGGGGGGACAGAATGAGAAGTGGATGATGGAGAGGGGATGAACAACAAAACAAAACAGTGATGAACTTTTAAGGTAAAGATATGAATATGGTCACCAAGAAACCCTCAACAGCAACAAGGAGGATATTCAATGTACTTACAACATTTCATTCTGCAGCACTGCATCTAAATTGCAGTCAGTCTGCAGTTGAAGAGTTTTCTCTCTTTTTGATTTCATGATAACTTTTGTGAAGGAACACTGAGCATCTAACGTGGGCGAATGTTGTTTGGCATCTTTTAACATTTTTTTAGCCAGCTGCAATCAGGTTTTCAGCGGTAGAAAGCTTTTCGCAGTAGCTTTTTGATGGAAGTTTTTCCTTTTTTTTTTTTTTTTTTTTTTTTCTTTTTTTTTTTTTTTTTAGGGAGTAGAAAAGGACAGTAATCGTTTTTGAGGCCTGGTGTTGCCTGAGTTCTCCTGCTGACTTTGTGAAACATGTCAGGATTATCCTCCCGGACTGTTTCACCCACTAGATCAGTGAAATTTTGCATGTTTTTTGAGTGCATACGCCTGTAGACGCAGTCACCGCGGGTTCTGACTTGGCTACTTTGAAAACATGGCGATTCCACCAGCAGCTGTGCTGTTCCACATCATTCTGCTGTCTAAGTAATGATACTTGCTGTTTACCTTTGGGTATTGAATTGTGAGAATAGGTCAGCATTGGCTCTTTTCGGAGCGGATGTCTCTTCCATCAAGGATTTTTTTCTTTTTTTTTTTTTTTCTTTTTTTTTTTTTTTTTTTTGAAAGTTTTTTTTATATTTAATTTTTCCACAGTTGCTAACAAATTTTGGTCAGATTTTTCACTGAGAACATCCATGTTGGATTTTAAATTTCGTTTTCCAGTTTTCTAATTTTTCCTCTTTCATGCCAGACTTTCTGTAGTCTGCCCAAACAACTGCATTTTAGCCATTATATCTTGCCGTCCGAAGTTCCATTTCATTGTCTTCTTCCTCAAAGTTTTTGGTTTTTGTTTTTTTTTTTTTTTTGTTGTTGTTTGGCAATATCGGGACTGTCTTAGCTGTTAGTAGGAGAGCCACCTGCCTTTCTCTTGAACTAACTAAAAAGCTTACATATTGGTACGTGATATAATTAACTGTCAATTTGACTACATCTGATTTTAGCTTCAGTGCTCTATCCATGCCTAGCGGGCTGGTGTAAATCAATATTCCATCATGTCACCACCCACCATTCTTCCCACCCCAATCCCTTTCATATGTCTGCTTGAGTCTTAAACTCTTGATTGAAAAAAAAAAGAAAAAATTAGAAAAACAAAAACACAAGGACCATGGCCCATTTTGAAAGGAAATTTATGGAGAACCGGGTATTCTTGACTGCACTCTCACACTGAGGTGTAAAAGACATGCTTGATGTCAATAAACAGTTAAATTTGTTATGTTGGAAAGAAAAGACACTTGAACTTCAAGTGTCTTTTCTTTTGTGTACATGATTTCTTCAAGTTGAAGAAATCATATACACAAAAGATGATTGTTGGTTATATTAGGGACAACCGGAAAAAGTTAAAAAGTTAAAGCACAAAAAAAGAAAGGTCTGTTCATCATGCATCAAAAGGCGAGAGTTCGAAATTTGTCTTGGAGTTCCCTCGCGTGTGAGGAAAAAATGTCTGACAGTTGAAACTCCTTTGATTTGGGCACAAAAAGTGGATGCTGACCCTTCAACAGCAAGGGGAGCTTGAAGATGTAGTCAGTCACATTGCTGATTTAAATATTTTGTATGACGCCCAATTATTAAGTCCCCTTGCCTATTACGTTTCTTTCCTCAAGATTGAGCATGCCACCATGAGTTCTCATGTCTGTGTAATGTATCACAGTTTCAGCATTTTCATGTATGTCTCTATCATGCCTAGTATGCATGCATATTCTATGTGAGCGCACATGTATGCAGGCACATACACTCAGTCACACACACACACACACACACACACACACACACACACACACACACACACACACACACACACACACACACACACACACACACACACACGCACGCACACATGCATTTTGAAGGCATAGTTTAAGTAATTTTTGCTTCAAGTATCACTTTATTGAGTTTTTTTTTCTAGCCAACTTCCTGCCGCTGGAGAGATGATGTATGTAGTGGGCCTCACTTCCAACACAAACAAGAGGGTGATGGTCAAAGCTATGCAAATCAGGTAGGTAACCTGTGTTGGTTCTGTCTGGTGAGCATCATGGGTACTATTTTTAATTTGGTTCAGCAAGCAAGCATCTTTTTGTATGTTAAAATTATTTCAAAACATTTGTGTGCTTTACCTTGATTGTTCCAACCATTTGCATGGCACAAAAAATGTATTTTGCAAAACATTTATAATTTATATTGAAAAGTCCCAGTGGAGATGCCAGGAGATCTTTTAGATACAAATAGTTAGCTATCCCATCTTCTCCCCTGAAAGAAAGACCCTGACCAAAAAAAAAGAAGAAGGGCCAGAAGAAAAAAGTAATGAAAAAATGAAATAATATTCCTTCGTCCCATTACACCCACCCAACATGGGTGCTTCTGTGCCCGTTATGTGCTGGAATGCCGGTTTTTAATAATGGCTGGTGCCGGCAATGGTTTTTAAAAATCTGAAGAGCAACGAATTTTTGAAGGAAGGTTTGAATCGGACAGCGTTCCATTATTCGTTTGAATTCCGATCCAAGTTTTCAATGTGCTGTGTTCTTGCTCTTCCGTGCTGAAGGTACAAAGTGCTCCACTTCCTTCAGGTCGACTCAACAGCACAGACACATGCAAACCAAAATGAAATTAAAAAGAACAAGACCCATGGAAAATCCCAAAGTTGCTGAATTAATGGTGCTGATATGCAGATTTGTTGTAAAGAAATAAAAGATATATTTATTATACACGTTTCATTTGTGTACATTTTTTTGTGTGGATATATTTTGATTAGTCTTATTATTTCTTTTAAAAAGTTGTCATCCCTTTCGAACTTGTCAGAAAGAAAAAAAAAAAGTGCATACTGTTGTAACAAAAAGTCAAGCAAGAACATGACCGACGGACTGCATTCAGCATTAGATTTGTATCATCTGAAATTTCAGGAGCAGCAGTATAGAGTCTCATCAGATGTCTTTCAACAGATTTTCTTTCATTTTGTGGTTTACTTTTTTTTTTTCAGTCGCAAAAAGGTGCGTACAATCGAGACCGAAACAAGCTGTTTTTGAAGCATAAATGTCAGTCAGTCAATGGGCTCTGGTGTGTGAAGGTAAGAATGCATAGAGATTTATATCTTACAGCTTTTTTAAAAATCACAGTGTCTGGTTTTTAGGCATATGCAGTTGTATTGTTCTTTGTTAAAAGCAGGTTCTAATAAATTTAATGCAGGTTCACATGGGTTTTTCTGTCAGTTCTTTACCATTTATTGTTGGTTAGGTTTTATACTTTTTCTGAAATGTCCTGTTGAGTTTTGCACACACACACGCACACACACACACATACACATACACACACACACACATATGTGTATGTATATATATTTATATACATAGTTGTATGTGTATATATATATACATATTCTTAGCTGTTCATGCTCAGTCATGTGATTTATTTCATTTACTTACAAAGAGTAATGTTTTTTGCACTGTTTTTGATCTACATCAGGCTTAGTCACTTCTGATCGAAAGAATGGACCATATAGTTCACAGTTATCATATTTTGATGAGTCTGGCGGTGTGTATATGTGTAAGCTCTGTGGTGTCATTCAGGAGGCAGTGAAGCAGAAGATGCTTCTCACAGGGGCAAAAAGTTTGAGGACTTTTTCGCTGGCCCACGTCCAAACTTTGCTGTGTCAGAGAAGAGAAAGAGCGGGGCGAAACAGCCGGGCACTGGCTCACCCACTGTCTGCACATCCAGTTCATCTAGTCCCAAGCCCACTACCTCATCCAGATCATCTCCAGCTGCTTCCCAGTCGCTAAATCATTCATCCAGACCATCTCCGACCGCTTCCCCAGTCACTAAATCACTTACCCAGATCTTCACCGAGCGAGCGTCTCCCAGTCTCAAAATCACTTGTCCAGACCTCATCTGGCTGCCTCTCAGACTGTAAATCATTCATCCAGACCCTCAGCAGCAGCCTCCCAGACCCTAAATCATTCACACAGACCTTCTCCAGCTGCATCCCAGTCCATGGTGAATCACCAGTCTTCAGGCAAGTGCAAGGGTGGCTTCATCATTTCTAAATGTTGGAGAGGGTGGGGGGATTGGTGGGTAGTTGACTCCGTAACGCATGTGGAATTGGATCTGTGTTTGATGAGCGTAGGATAAAGTTGTATATCAAAGCACCTTCATCATCTGAGCTTGAGTTTGCTTCTTGTGACATGTCCTTAATTGGGACAGTCTCTCTGTCTGGCTTGGATTTTATTATACCAGGTGAAGGGAGTTGCTTCCCTTGTTTCACTTACAAAAAAATTCTTTCTCCAAATGTATGCTCTTCACAGATGCAGGTCAGTTTAAAATTCCCAAAGAAGGAAAAGAAAAAAGAAAAATAAAGAAAGAAGTGTAGTTATGATGGATTCTGGTATTGACGAGGCAGCACTGAATGTACTGTAATATGGTTCAGGTGTTTAAATTGTCATCTCTGACATTTTGAAAGGCTGAAGAATCAAAAGTGTTTTGAGTGAAGCAAATCTTGTCTTGGCTTCCAAGTTATAAATAAGGTGAGATGAACATCAGGGTATGTTTCTGAGTGTTTAAACTTGCAAGATATGGACTTTCATATGCAATGTTTTACTGATCTGTGTCATGTCATGTCTTGGCCTTTCAGTATGGTTCTGTAGCTACCAGAGATAGAGATACTAGATTTATGTTTTCAGTTTCCTTTCTTTGACGAGTTTTAGTTGTTGTTTTTAAGAGGGAGGATTTCTCATTATTATGAAATCTTAAAAAAAATGCATGCCCATTCCTGTTCCCGTACCCCCTGCACCCCCCATTCTTGCACACGGACCTATCAGTCTCCTCCTCAGGGTTGAATTCTTTCTGAAGCTTTGTTTTCCTGAAACATTATTTGCTTTATTCAGGTTAGCTTTTCTTGAAGTTAAGACTTTCCATCTAAGATTTTGTTTCCTCATTTACATAGACTGGTATTCAAAGTTTCCACTGCCGTATGTTGCAAACAAAACGTAACAGTACTGTCAGAAGATGAGTTGTCTTGCTTGCTTCATTCACAAACTTTTTATTCCAGCTAGTCCAGGAGTGTTGGGCAGGCAGTCGTCAAGAAATGGTGGCGGGGGCCAGATGCAGATGCAGAAAGCTCGAGAGCAAGCGGAGAGGAACAGCGCCCAGGAAGCGATGCTGGCCGCCCACAGGCAGACTCTCCGGCAGCAGGAGAGGCTGGAGAAACTGGCCAAGCAGCTGGCCATACGCAAGAAGTTTGAGGAAGAGAAACAGAGGATGAAGGAGGAGAAAGAGAGGGCCAGAGTGGAGAAAGAAAAGGTGAAGAAAAGGAGGGTTGGGGGGAGAAGGGTTGGGGGGGGGGGGGGGGGGGGGGGGGAGGATGAAGAAAAAAAATTTGCTACAAGCATGTTGAGGGTGTAAAAAAATATTAAAAGAAATTTATTTTAGTATGTATGTTTGTTTGTTTAAGTGTAAGAGAATAAGACCTGATTAGGGTAATGTTTTGATTTTTTTAAATGTTAATTAATACCATCTGTTAATATGTTATATTTAATAATAATAATAATAATAATGTATAATACTTATATAGCGCATTTCTTGTTATACAACTCAATGCGCTTACATCCACCATTTGCACTTATTCATACAATATTCATGCACACAGCAAAAAAAGAAAATACACAGTATATTTCAGACATTTTTTTTTCTTGCCTACATCTAAAGTCATGTTCATGAAAGTTTGATGTGGAACTGTGTAGAATTGTTTCATTGTGAATGTTTGTTTTGTGAATGTTTGTTTGTATTTTGAAAGTATGTACTTCCAAACCTGTTTTTTTATGTAATGTTTTTCTTCAGTTTGTACATCTAAACTTATTTTTACATAATTTCGTAATTTAACCTGTTATTTTTCCATCTTTTAAAAATTTTTGTTTTTTTTTTTTTTTTAGGAATTCGAAAGGGATGGGAGAAACAGTTGAAATACATGTGGGCTTGGTTTTTCACTGATATACAGGTGTTAATCTGTGCTTGATTTATTTTATGTAGTGTTTGGATAATTACTTGTGTACAGCTGTGATGTAATCTTGCTTGCAGCCTTATTGTGGCTTTTGTGGTTGGCTGGACAATGAACAAGACTTACTCTAAATCTTTTTCTGGCTGTTGTTCCTAATGTACAGACATGCATTCAACAATGATATTATTCTTGCATTCTTGTACATTGATTATGCAGACACACACATTTACTCATGCATGCATGCAAGAACATGCGCGCCCGCATGTGCCAGCAGGCACGCATGCACACACGCACGCATGAATGCACGCTCTCATGCACGCACTCTTGCTTACATACAAACACACCTACTAAAAAACACACACACACACGCATATACACAAACACACACATACACAAACACACACACACAAACACACACTCGCATACACCCCACACGTGCACACACACACATACACACAAACATTTGTATACTTTTTTCTCAGCACAGCCTATAGTTGGAAAAAAAAAAAAAAAAAAAAAAAAAAAAACAGCACCGCAAACTAAACACAACTTGAAGCTTTCCTCTTGTCATAATGTATCAGGAACGTCTGAAGAAGATGGAAGAGAAAAGGCTTAAGATGCAGCAGCTCAGGGAATGGAACCGTCCCCGGGAAGACATGGAGTGTGATGATCTCAAGGTAATTGAACTCCAGGTTTTGAATAAGACAGCATTGTATGCAGATATCCATGTATCTCTTAGAAGGAATGAGAAAACATTTTGCCAGGTGAAGCCCCTCTTCTGTCCTTCCTTATCTTCCCTCTTCAGCTGCCTTCCCTCCTCCACCTCTCCTCTTCCCCACTTTGGAATCCTCCCCCTCCCTCAACACGTCATGCTGGCTGTACAGTCTGGATTTCCTGTGGAGGGTGTCTGGGGCACGTGTCCAGTAGATGTCCAGCATCATGTCATCTCGGCCAAACCCGGACTATTTTTGATGGTTTGGAAGTGTGAGGAGGGTCATACTGCAGGAAAGCTTGAAAGCTACTTAGCTTTTCGCTAGAAATAAACAACTGTTCAGAGGTTCCGTGCCACCATGGTGGCTTACAAGTTGACACAGAAATGAAAAAAAAAAAAAAAATGCGGTAGAAATCGAAAAGTGAATATTTGGAAAAAATTATGAGTGAAGAAAATAAAGTGTTTGGAATGGCAAAATAGGTTTGTTTTTTTTTTTTTTTTTTTTTTTTTTTTTTTTTTTTTTAGTTTAGGGTGTGATACCACCATCAGATTCCTCTTCACTTTCACATATTCCTGTCTGTTGTAGGAAAATATTCCACTCAGTTTTGATAAGGGATTGACAGGTTTGACAGCTACATTCAGAGAAAAAAATAGTCGTCCCAACATCAGCATCCACAAGGAGCTGTTTGTAGCATACAAGGTCATCATGAGACCATCGATAAAAAACTGCACTGATGCAGAGTCACTTTGGCATTGTTCAGTAATGTCGATTCTGATGTGACAGATGCAGAATCCTAGGTTTCCCATTTGAATTCAGGGCATACTCATGGGAGAGGATGTGGCAGGACTGAAAAATACCATTGTGGCAGAGTGCTTCTGGAGGAATTTGAATTTACAACTTCTCAAATGCAGTTCATGAGGCTAACCACTGAGCCTGGTCTGGACATTCTGTGTTTGTAAATTATTATATTGTGCTTGATCTTGTTAGCTCAAGGGCGGAAAGCAATCATTACATTGTGATTGCTCTTGTTAGCTCAAGGGCAGAAAGCAGTAAACGTCACTGTTCTTCTTAAGTCTCTGTGTGCTCATGTATGTTTCTGTTTCTTTTCTTTCCCAGTTTCCATATTAAATTTCCTCTGTGTGTATCTTTTTGCTCGTCTTTCTATTTTTGTCTTCCTCTCCCTCTCCCTGTCTCTGTCACATTTGTCTCTCTCTCTCTTTCTCTGTCACCCTATGTTAATCTTTCACCAAATGGTGTTTGCAGCCTTTACCCGAGCTCAAGGAGTTGAAGACCAGAATTCCTAGAGACAGTTGTTCGCTGATGCTTTGATGGTGCTGGAGTACATGAACGCCTTTAAGTCTGTCTTCGACTTTGAGCAGTTTTTCCTAAAGGATTTTTATGGGGTATGTCCTTTTTTTTTTTTATTGTTAACATAACATATGAATATCATTTTCAATGACAAGAACTGATACCCCATGTGATGAAGAGATTGATTTGTTTACATAATTATTTCTCTTTGGCTGCTGACATTGAACTTTGAGTTCTTCCTTGCCTGGGGTTGAATGGTCATGCTGACTGTAGCTGACCTTGTTATAGCCAGGCTGCAGCTAGTACAGAGAGAGCAGCATGCATTCCTTCACCCTCCCCGTTTGCTTCGCTCTGAACTGATAGGCAAGGCTTATCACAGGCTTGTCAGTAATGCTGCTGCTATAACCCATGCACTGCTGATGTGGAAGATTTTACAGTTAAAGAACAAAACAAACAGCTGCTTCATTTTCGATCGTTCAGTGCTGTGTGAGAACTTGTCAGCAAATTAATTTGAACCTCCCATCCAGATACAAAAGAACATGCAGAGTTTTACATGCAGAACATGCTTTGATTTTGAAATTCACAGGAACAGTTTAGCTGTCTTCCGCATTATGTGTTGTGCACATAAATTTGTGTCAGTTGAGTCAAGCCTTACAATATAAAAGGAGCTTTTTGTTATTGTCAAAACCAACAACAAACAAATCAGATGATCGTGACATGCAGTGTTAGTGTAAATAGTGAGTCTGAATTACCTGGCAGCTTCAGTAAAGCTGAAAATTCTGAAGTGAAAATCGTTGAATGCTATTGTCTCACCATAATCTAGGTATGAAACATGAAGTGACATTAGGGGGGGGAGAGGGAAGAGGAAGGGTGGTGGGTGGGTGGGCTATGAACATGCCTAAAGAGTTTTCATTGTTATTAAGCTGTGGAGATTAGTGAGATGGAAAAGAGAGGTGTTGGGGAGGCAAGTGAGGTGTAGTAGGGAGGGTTTGGGCTACATCTGTTTGCGCGTGTGTAAGAGAGAGAGAGAGCGTATGTGTGTGTGTGTGTGTGTGTGTGTGTGTGTGTGTGTGTATGGGTATATGTGTGTGTGTGTGTGTATGTGTGAGAGCATGCATTTGATAGTGTGTGTGTGTGTGTGTGTGTGTGCTTGTGTTAGTCGATCCACATAACAAGAACTGCACAAAACTGTTTCAGAAGAGTGGGTGAGAATTTTGGCATCATCATCATCATCATCGTCATCAGAGAGAGAGAGAGAGAAAAGAGTGAGAGAGTTGATTATTTAAAAATGAACAAAGAGCCAGTGAAATTAGTGTGTGTGTGTGTGTGTGTGTGTGTGTCACTAGTGACATCAGTTCTGATTTGATATACCTGATGATGATGTTAAAAAAAAAAAAAAAAGAAACAAGAAAGCACCACCACGCTGGTATTTATGAAGTACAGAAATTTGTGGTTTCTGGTCTCAGAGCACGTTGAAGCAGCGGTGATGGAGTCTGATCAGCAGGGCCCTCTGTGTGACCTGCTACAGATGTTGCTCTGTGCTCTCTTCAACCTGCAGGAGGCGGAGGCCGGAGAGAGGTCCAGGCAGAAGCAGCAGCAGAAGAAATGCTGGAGGAGTGCGAGAAGAAAGCAGCCACCTTGAACATGGGTTTGTTCATTTTCAGAGTGTGTGTGTGTGTGTGTTAGTGAGTGTGTGTGTGTGTGTGAGTGTGTGTGTGTGTGGGCGTGGGCGTGGGGTGTGTGTGTGGGTGGGCGTGTGAGTGTGTGTGTGTGTGTGCTACTTCTGCAGAGAGATCTGCTTTGAAAGTATATAAATATCTGAGACTCGGTATCTTAAAAGTTTGTTCTGAAGGTTTTGTTTGTTTGGACTCGATTTGCCTCTCGGTTAAGACACTTTCATTTTAACTCACTTGGGACAGACAGTTCTGTCCCTTGTTTTTTTCCCTTGTGGATGGGCCATTTGTTACGGTTAGTAAAAAAAATCACCAAAAATACAAAACAAGAGATAACTCAATGAAATTTTCAGAAAATTTTATTCATAAACTGTGTTAGTAGAATACAAAAGAATAAACTTCCCACTTTCATATGATTTGTCCAGTTGTTTTTTTTCAGGTGCCTCACAACACTCTTGCACAGAGTCAGTGGGTCCATAGCTTCACATTTAGCAGAAAAAGCCAGTAAATACACTAAATGAGTTGAAAAAAGGGTAGATACACTCCAGAAAATAAAATAAGATATATGAATCACATGCACATGCCTGCTTTGCACTAGCTAACTTGGAATAATGCAAAAATGGGGGCGTGGCACTCAGCTGACACACGAAGGCCAGAAGTACCAGAAAATGGAGGCATTCTTGGGGGGAAAAAAAAAATCGACTCTTCATGCCAGTCGCATAAAGGAAAGCCAGTGAACTCTTGCTCACTCAGATCCCCAGTCTTT
Source organism: Conus betulinus (assembly GCA_016801955.1). Lineage (NCBI taxonomy): Eukaryota > Metazoa > Mollusca > Gastropoda > Neogastropoda > Conidae > Conus > Conus betulinus. Next base: position 54,525 of record JADBJO010002584.1, on the reverse strand, counting down.
CGCGGCTCTTCAATGCCCCACTTGCATGACAAAGTGGCCCACTCTCACCTTCATCATCACTGAGCTCCACAGACGAGTCAGTGTCAAATTCCTCTACTCCTCGAAATTCCTCACTGGAATCACTTTCATCAGCTTCGTCATCCTCTTCTTCAATGTCTGAACCTTCCGTCTGTAGCATTACAGTAACTTCAGGAATGCTAAAACGTTGCCGATGGGTTCGACTTTGCTCCGACACATTCGCAGAAGAACTTGATTGAGACGCCATGTTTCTATGCAGATTAGTAAGTAAGTCATGTGGGTTGGTCTGGTCAATCAGCCACTGAGGCAAAGTGGGTGGTGGGGTGCCGCGAAACCACAGGGCAGGCGAACAGAGGAATGCTGACGATACTATTTATAGCTGTTGCCATGTACTGATCACGCTGCCACCGCATGAAAAGTCGGTCAAAGCCGAAACCTTGATAGTGTTCGTTCGTACGGAAGCGTAACGTCATCGGGAAATGCTATAGCGTCTGTTCGTGACAAGACAGTTAAAAGGAATATTTCTAATACGACAGATTTTCCAAGTACATGTCCAGAGTTTTTGCACCTTGCACATCATTCACAGTTTTTTTTTGTTTTTTTTTTTTAAACACCAGTTCTTGATTGAAAACCACACCTCAATCGTCACCGCCGCTCTCATTCCTTTGGGAACAAACTCTTCTCCAGAATCTAGCATATCCTCATCTCTCTCAATATCAGAATGTTCATGCACAATGTTCTGTTTGTCATCAGAATTTTCTTTGGACCATGTGTCTATTTGACCCATCTTGGAATCTTCAGTGTTTGTAGTTGGTCCGGATGAGAAAAATAGTTGGCAGTGATGAAAGAATGTTGCTATGCAATGTCAACGGGAAAGAACATATATACTGTACTCTGCAAACCTTACTCCATGGAGTTACTTCCCATGTATATTGAATATCATAATTATTGGGGAGGAAGGGGGTGGTGGTGGTGGGGAGGGTGTACTTTTTTTGACAATTCTGTGTGTACAGCTGCACAATGACGGGACTGTAGTCTTGGTACAGTGTCAGAGAGTTAATGTGAAGTATTGTATGCTTTTTAATGCTGTTTTTTTTTTTTTTTTTTTTTTTAATTTTTGTTTGACATAGTTTGCCTGTGGCATATGGGTGAAAATCATAACAATGCATTATTATAAATGCAACATCACTGTAGCATTTGTCTCCATACTATAATATTAGCAAGAGAGTGTGAAACTTGTTTGTACAGGAGATGATGAAAACGGCGAGGAGGATGACCAGATTTCCAACAATGAGCTGATTCGCTCTGCCATCTTGTCTGCCCAGTTTTCACCATTAACATTTGGTAACATTTGATATTGTTTTGTCAGTTGTTTCAGTTAAGTCAGTGTGGTGCTGTGCTTTAACTGCATACAGTTGTTCTTGTATTTTTTAGATCGAAATAGTTCTGATTTTAGATCCAAGTGCTGTATGACTGTTTTCTTAATGATTTAGTATTTCCTCAGTCACCCCTCTCCCTCCCCCGCTTCCCCCCCCCTCAAAAAAAAATCCTGATTTTAGTCCCCAAAGTCCCCATCCCCAAGGTTTGTTGCAGATCCACATGTATTCTCTGTACACATGTACAGATGTATTCCTCTACAATGGAATGGTCCTGTTTCGGTTCATGATCTTCACCTTAGAGCAAATATTGTCCCTTTTCACACTCTCTTCTCACCACTTCAACCCAGGATGAAGTCGTTTACACATTTAGTGAATTTTTTTAATCATAGTTGGAAATGCTGGTATCAACTCACCAGAACGTGTAAATCTTGTCGTTTGATTTTTATTAAGAAATTATTTGAATCATTTTCTTGATGATTTTAAAAAAATACTGTTTTGTATTATTGTGTGTTTTGGATGTGGAGCATGTTTGTAACTCTTACAGTTTATTGATGTGCTTTTGTAAGGGGTCTTGAAATGATAAAAGAATGATTTTTTTGCCTTAAATTCAAGTTGATTTGAAAAACGT
>JADBJO010002584.1:17500-47500 GCA_016801955.1 Conus betulinus | reverse complement strand
GACCGAGAAAATGCAGACTGTCGCACAACAGCCAGTCTGCAAGAAACTACCAGCGCTCCAAACCCTGTCTGATGGACATCCTCGGGGTTTCCGAGAAAAATGCCTTGCGAACATGCTGCAAGACTACCAGCGCTTGCTCCTGAGATGGACACGTGTCCTGTGGACACAGTCCCGGCAGCAGTGAGGAGAACCAGCGCGATAGAAGTGTGCGGGGCAATCGACCACTCCCACTCGTAAAGTGATGGGCAGCACGAAGGGAGACTCTGCCAGTGAGACCATGGAGCTGACGCTGAGGGATGGATGGATTGATTGCTGGATATGGAGGGGCGCATCTACCGCCGGTGGGCTTGGAGCAATCAGGGTTGGTACACTGATCAGACACATTGATCTGTTTGATTTTTTTTCTTTTTTTTTTTTTTTTTTTCGCCCTTCTTCTTATATTGGCATAACTTCTCCCAGGCTAGTCAGTATACAATCACTGCTGGCTTGTGTTCACTAACATGATGTTGCTGCGTGAACCAGAAGCTGAGCTGCGTCTTTCCCATGATCTTTTATCAGGTTCGAGTGTCATATCAGCCGTTACCTGTATATTTTTGAGTGTTTCTTGTCATAAAGAAAGAAATAAATACCTACAGTAAAAATGTTTTTTTTTCCTATTCAAATCTCATTGTATTTAAAAAAAACGGGATGATCAACCTTTTGGTTTATTCAGCTAGTCCAGTATTCACTCAAAGATGGCAGCTGTGTCTTCCAGTGAATTTTATCTAGCCTGGTTTGGGGGGAAAATGGTATTTGTGCAGATCTTGCATGACAATAGGGAACACTTGTCCATTACCACTGTAACTGATCCTGTGCTATGCAGTCTACTTTTTTTCAGGTTGGTGCATGATCAGACCAACAAGCGCAGATGTTCGCTATGGTTGAGAATAGTTTTGTGTTGATTGTTTGCGCTCAGTGGTTGGTTTTTCTCACTTGCAGATGTGTACTGAGTACGATAACCCTCACTAGGACATGGTTAACAAGGGGAAAAAAATGGATCAGTCAGCTAGCTTGACAGCGACACGGTGTGCGTTTCTCTGTCACAGGTGAAAGACAGAGCAGCATGGCGGGCTGCTTTAGAAAATGGCGGCTACAGTCCTCCTCACTGATGAGGCTCCATTCGCTCGTGTGCACTCCCCAAAAGAAAACAAAGTGAGTGAACAGATCAGCCAGTGTACATGAACCCCCCCCCCGTCATATCTGTGAATGTGTTGGTTGTTTAAATGGCATGGGCTTGGTCTTTTTTTTTTTTTCCTTCAGAGAACGATTACGAAAGGTGGGTCAGATAAAGACACGTAAAATTTACATAAATGAATTATGCAGGGCTGCCATCATTAATGTACATCTGTGTATCCATAAAGCTCTATATTAAAAAAGCGTGCCGCCATGGTGAAGTGGTTAGCGTCGCGGACTCCCGGCTGGGAGGTCGTGGGTTTCGAATCCCATCAGAGTCATGTGGGTTTTTTTCTGCCCCGACCGGCTCCTACCCAGAGTTGAGTTTGCTGCGGACTCAGTTGGGAAGACTGGGACCACACAGTTGGTTTTCATCCACTTAATGGATGCGTCTCTGAGAGTGTTGCTCAAATTTCCTGACAATCACTGCAGGTGCCTGTATCTCTCGGGCCTGGTTGACGCTGGGATATATTATGAAAGGAAGCGTAGAGTACAGCCCTGTTATGCAGTCTCAGACCGAAATGGAATTCCGTAGCATCATCTTAATCATCCCCATTCTCATCGATCAGCATAAAAAAATGTCTCAAATTCTGTGGCCCTTCATGCCCTGCTCTCATGGTGACCTCAGTTTCGATGTCCTCTCCATGTCTGTGGCCTTGGTTTGGTTCCGTCGGGGTCACCGGTATCGGTGAGTCCATGGGGGCTGTCGTTGGACGGACGTGGTGGCGCCCTCCGGTGGGAGAGCTCACTCACGACGGCTCCGCGACTAAGCAATTATTGTTGTCAGTAGGGGCTTAGTAGGTGGTGTCCTGCGTATGTTAGATCAGAACAGGCGCCACTTAACACCACTGAAGTGACTCGGCGTCAGTGCAGTGTCTCCTTCGGTGGGTTGCCTCTTGACGACTTGACACTGACTGCTTCCTGTGGATTGCCGGTGCCGGGGCTGAAGCGGGGCCGACCGGGCTGTGGTTGTGGACGGAGTGTCGGAATGAGCGGTGTGGGTGCACTGCCTCTGAGGTGGCGCAGAGGTTGGGACAGGGGAAAAAAAAAAAAGCGTGCACTAGCAAGTCCTGCAGGACACTTTGAAAATTATGTGATATTGCAGAAGAATAATGTGTTGAAAGCAAAGCACACTTTTTTACCATTACCTTTAATGTCAGAATCACCTTTTGCTATGAAAGCTGAACATCCAAAAAAACCAGAACTTGTGATGATTATAGTATGGGAAAAAGAGAGTAGCTGGCTGACGTACAGAGCTTGCAAAAGTATGGTATGTTTCATTGTGCGAAGTGGTAGAAAACTGTGTGTGTGTGTGTGTATATGCATGAAAGAGGGAGAGGGAGAGAGAGTGAAAGACAGAAGTACAGACACACATCTTTGTTGCACACTCCAATCATTTATTCACACTCATTTTTTGTTTCCATACAATTTCAGTTTCAGTTTTAATCTCAAAAACCAAGGTAAGTCATCAAGGCAAACTGTAAGCTACTATCATACCTCAGCCATCCACCAGGGCAATAATTAAAGGAACAGAGGATGAAATATGATGTATAGTTTATACAGATCAAGTGTCCACTGGCATCATACCTTGAACATCCACCAGGGAAATAATTAAGGGACAGAGAATGAAGTATGATGTATACAGTGGGAGTGTCTACAGGCATCAGATTAATACAGCCTTCCTTCCTTTGACCGCATGACCGCTTCTTCTCCGACTTCTGTTCTGGGCCATGTCCTGCACTTTGGTTCTTTATCTGTTGTGTGCATCAATGCTGTCTTCGCCACTCTCCCTTCTCCATTCTGTGTGTGTTGTGTCTTTCAGTTTCATCTTCATGTCATTCAGTTCAATCTTCATCTCAACCCTTACTCGTAGATTATGCAACATATGTGTGTGTGTGTGCGTGCGTGCGTGTGTGCGTGCGCGCGTGCGTGCGCGCGTGCGCCCACGCGTGCGTGCGTGCATGCGTGTGTCCTTTCAGGGTAGACACCAAGGCAGCCAGGAGCACGTACATACCAGAAGAAGTGGTAGCCAGAGACTTGGCTCATGCCATGGTGCAGATGGCAAGAGGAGTGGAACCGCGCTACTTGAAACCTCCATTTGGTGAGGGACAAATGATACTGCCTTTTGAAAGTTTTTTTGTTTTTTTTAAAAATCTTTACTGTTGTCCACTGTTGTTACTTGTGTGACCTCTTTACCTATCTTGGTTCAAGAAAGAGTTTACGTGTTTTTTTTTTTTTTTGTATTTCACAATGTGTTCAAAGTGAACGTTTCTTTCCAAATTAAACATCCAGAACTAGGTATTTTGCATTTTGTTGTGTTTTACAATTGATTCTAAGCGAATTTTCTGTCAAAATCTTTTAATAGTGAAGTGAGATAGACATCCTTGATAGATATTAACTATTTTGCATTATCTTTATGTCAGTATGGCCTTTAGTAGATGTCTTGTTGCATTTAAATGGGTTTTTTTTTGTTTAAAAACTTTTCACTTTTTTTTTAACTGTGGGTGATAAGTGAAGTTGAATGGCTGGCGTCCCTCTGTTGGCCCAGTTTAATCTCTCTTAACCCATTTCTACCTCTTGGCCGAATCCAAATAACTCTGTGGCCTAGAGTGCCATGCAGGCGATGACACAGAACAAAATATGACATGACAATGAGGAAAGCGTAGCGCAATGACAGTGCACATTCAATCTCTGAAGGAAGTTGTACAAGGGTGATAACCCATGAAAACGTGGTCCTAATTGACAGGAAATGGACTGGCCAAAAGAGTTGTTGCACGCTCAGTATTACAAATCATTTTGTCAAGTCGGTTTGTGCAGCAGCCGTCTTGTTACGAGTTATCTCCTTAGTGTCTGGATTGAGTGAAGTGTACCGAAAGTTAAGGCATTGTGGAATGAACTTTTTAGATAATCATGTGTCTGTTGTTTTTTTTGTATGTGTGTGTTTTCATGACAGATTTTTTGCATGTGTGTGTGTTTTCATGATAGATGTTTTTGTATGCGTGTGTTTTCATGATAGATTTTTTGCATGCGTGTGTTTTCATGATAGATTTTTTTGTATGTATGTGTTTCATGACAGATTTTTTGCATGTGTGTGTTTTCATGATAGATGTTTTTGTATTGCGGTGTTTTCATGATAGATTTTTTTGTATGTGTGTTTTCATGACATTTCCTGTATGCGTGTGTTTTCATGATAGACTTTTTGTATGTGTGTGTTTTTGAGATAGATTTTTTGTTCCTCTGTGGTGACAGAACAGAAAGGACCTACAAAGTCAGTTGGGCTGACATAATGTTGATGCTGGAACAAAAGTGCCATAGTAGACATGCCTACAGCAGTAGTGTGGGCACCATTAGAGGGTTCTATCCCAGTCTTTGTGTGGGCAGTAGGGTTTATGTAGGCAGCGTCTGTCTCCTCCCCAGTTGTGTGGGTGCATGCTGATATTCTTTCTGTCCCAAATCCATGAAACAGTGACGGATTAAATGATCATTTGATGTCTGATGCTTTGTGTTCAAAATCCATGAAACAGCAACTCTGTTTGTGTCTACACTACAGACAGAGAGGGCCCAGGTTTTGTAGGTGTGGGCATGAATTGACCCGTGAGATTGGAGGTCAAGGTGCTGCACTGAAATAGAGAAGTCCACACGAGGTGTGCATGAATTGACATGTCAAACTGGACATCAAGATGCTGCACCGAAATGGTCTATCAGTTGGTCCAGAAACCCTTTCCAGTTTGGACATATTAGTGTTACCGGTCATAACATAAAAACTGTGCGCAGAAATGTCTTAAGACACAAATGAATGTCTTTAAATTTTGAATTTGTCAGGAAATCTGTGAAATCTGACCACAGAGATTGTGTAAAAATGCCAAAGGCAGGGCAGGGGAGTGAACTGGTAAAAGGTAACGATGTGTCTACTGCATGCTCATTTGTATTGATCTATACAGCTGCATCATCACTACAGATATGTCGGGGTGAAATTTAGGCTGCTACGTGTGATGAGAGTGTACACCACAGTAAGATACTTATCGTCTCATCCAGAACTGAACTAGTGTACAGACTAGTGCTTAGGTTTCGTGGACAATGGGGGAAAAAGAGAACAACAAAATGTGGGAGATTCCAGCATGGACTCGGGATTTTCTGGTTTCCTAGGCAAGTATGTTATCCACTACCATTAAGTGTACAATTCAGTAAATATCAAATGAGTATGAACAAAAGAAACAAACAACAACAACAACAAAAAAAATGATCAGGTAGTTTCGCCAGTTGAGCAGCTGGATACTCCAGGCCAGCTGGATTTTTCATTGAGCTTAACCCTCTCAGTGTCACACTGCCAGTGCAGCATTAATGCTACAGTGAGGTTGAGACGTACCCATTTTGCGTTTATACACCAAGTTACATGCCCTACTGGAAAACTGTAGGAAGAAGAGAATTCAGAAGCTCATATTATCTTTTACCCAAGGGGACCAGGCAGGTGCTTCAGAAATGATGAAGCTACAGGCAATTGAAGAAAGTGATTGCAAAATCAGCCAGCACAAGAAAAGGCTGCATTACAGAACAGCGTGCATCAAAAATATTAAAAATGAAAAGGAAGATTCTTTAGTGTAAGGTAAAATATATTTTTAAAAAATGTTCAGACTAGTGTTGGCTGGGGAAATTGTTCAGAATGAGATTGAAAGAAAATGCGCAGAGCAAGGGTTAAAATGAAAAAAAAAAATGTTCAGACGAGGGTGAAAGCCAAAAAAAAAAAAAAAAAAAGGAAAAAGTGTTCAAAGTAAGACGAAATACACACACTCACTCTGTAAAAGAAGGCATGCTGTAAGACTTACTTTAATAATAAAAAAAAAAAAAAGAGGAATAAAACAAGACAAATGTTTGACAAATATGTCTTCTTCAAAAGTTACGAATAAAGAGACATAAAAAATGCACACATCAGTACTCCCCAAATCACTGCTGATTTTGATTTGTGGAGTATTGTTTTGTCACTTTTCATGTCCTTTTCGTTTTCTTTGTGTTGTATGAAGGAGACACGTTTGTCCAAAGTATTCTTGTCTGTTTTGTATTGCTTATTAAACTAAGTATTCTAAGTATTATTTTGCACCTTCTCTTTCTAGTTTGTGTGTATTTTTGTTACTTAGAGTAGGATGAACACGAAGTGGTTTAACTCACTCAGTATTGGCCATTTTTCCCCCTTTACCTTCCCATGGGACAGACCATTTGTAAGGGTTATTAAAAAAAAATAAAAAAAAAACAACCCCTGTTTGGAGTAAGGACATGGAACTTTCAGAACTGGTTGAAAACATATTGAATTAGTTTGGGTGAAAATATCAGACTTCCTACCATCATCTTTCATCCTCTAGAACCAGGTGAAAAAAATCCTTATTTTTCATCTGAATTGATACAAGCAGATGTCTTGTATATGTATCTAAGGAAGCACAATGTCTTCGAAACAGTCAGTTCACTCACAAAATAAACCAAGAAATATCCAAATATGATTTTTGATTCATATTACAGCCTTAAGGGCACTGTATGATCTAGTAATATTGACACTACCACAAATGAGGAAAAAAAACCCCAAAAACTGAAAACATACACCAAAAAGTTGTCAGAGTAAGATTAGTGTATGATTGATAGTTTTCTTCCTAATTCAGCATCGTTTAAGTCCAGAGCTTGATCTTTTTTGCAGGTGAAGCAGATCGCCGAAGTTTAAATTCCAAAGAAGAGAAAAACTGGTAAGTTAAGCTGTGGAGTTTTGCCGGTGTTGGGATTGCATTGATGGAAACAAGTGTGAGTCCTGATAGAGGTGCATCACTTAGGTGTAGATCACAGCTTGATACGAGTTCAGGTCAGTGCAGGTCCTCTGCACTTGTGGTCATGTTATGTAAATGTGTCTTGGTTTCTTTGCTGTTTGAATTAAGAGGTATGATAACTGAGCATGTGTATTGACGTACATCTAAAGGATATCAGTTAAGTTTAACAAAAGAAAAAAGGGGTCTGCATGTTTGTCACCTTGGCCACAAGCCAACATCCAGTCAGTTTCATTTGTCGTTTTCTGTTTGCTTCATTTGTTGATGTCAGTTGACTTCTGTTCTGTGACATTGCATGGAAAAATGCCAGGACTGGGAGAAGGAGAACAAGAAGCAAGCAACTGTCTGTGTGTAAACTTTCATCTGACAGTAAATTGTCCTGTATCTCTTACAAACAGAACATCAGCGTCGAGCCATCTATGACCGATGGGAGGAGTCGGCGCTGGGGACGACCAGTCTGTCGCAAGTGTTCTTGCACCTTGCTGCCCTGGACAGGTGCATCAAATGGAACCGCTCCACCCTGAAACTGCGCTGCCGGATCTGCCGCCGAATGAGAGATGATGATAAGATGCTGCTCTGTGACAAGTGTGACCGTGGCCACCATATCTATTGCCTGAAGCCTCCTTTGACAGTGAGTGGATACGTGTGTGTGTGCGTGTGTGTGTGTGTGCGTGTGTGTGTAATAATAATAATTATAATAATAATGTAATTTTATATAGCGCTTATTCTCTAAAAATTAGGGCTCTAAGCGCTTATATTACCAACAACACACACACACACACACACACACGCGCATGCACGCACGCACGCACGCACGCACGCGCACACCCCACGCAGGACCCGCGCGCATACATGTGCTCATGCATGACCACACACCCACGCTTCCAGACACATGCACGCACGCACGCACGCACTCACATCAACACGGCCTGCACATACAAGCAACACAACCACTGGGCACTCACGCATGCACGCAAAAACAGACACTCGGACACTGGGAATGTGGATTGGGAGTTTTTGGGGGAGGGGGGTAACGACTGATGAAAGAAGTTAGTTTGGTAGATTTGAGAGATGTTTAATTGAAATCCACATTCCTTTATATGAATGTATGTCATATGTGAGAAAATGGGAATGTGACTAAATTATTGTTTATTTGCTGTGAATGTGTGTGACCACAAATTAATTTCTCAAATTGAAATAATAAAGTTTACTTGACTTGACTTGACTTGACATGTTCAGCGAGGTATTCTGCTCATAAGCAATTTCATAACTGTCGGTGTTTTTGCCGACTTTCTTTCCATCTTCTTGTCTCTTGTTCTGCGCTGTCTGTGGAAGTGATCGCTGAAAAATCCATTGTTTTCTTTCCTACAGAAAATCCCAGCAGGGGATTGGTTCTGCCACACCTGTCGTCCCAAGGTGTCGGCCCCCGCTCCCCGTAAACGCAGACGGAATTTTGAGGAGGATGAAGAGGAAGAAGAATCCATGGAGTTTGAAAACAGTGTGGAGGAAGCCAGGTAAGATTTGAAAAGAGTGTTGAAGAAGCCAGATGAGATCTAGAAATGGCGAGGAGGAAGTCAGTGAAGTTTGAAACCAGTGTGAAGAAAACCAATGGGGACTCGGAACGAATGTGGTGCGAGCCAAGCAAGCGCAGAGGAAGCTTGGTTGGATTAGAAAACAGTAGGGAAAAAAGCCAGATGAGATTTATTTGAAAGCGATGTGGAGAGAGTTCCAGTTCAGGTTTGGAAATGGTGTGGAGGAAGCCAGGTGAGATTTGAAAATACTGTAGAGGGAAGCCAGGTGAGCTTTTAAATGGTATGGAGGAAGCCAGGTGAGCTTTTAAAATGGTATGGAGGAAGCCAGGTGAGATTTGAAAATAGTGCAGAGGAAGTCAGGTGAGTTTTGACTATGACTTCCTCCCACCTTCATGGAAGGAAAGGTGCAGAAACCGTAAATAGATTTTTCATGACCAGATGTCAATTTTGCAAGGGAGATAACTCTTGTTTAGGTATGTCAAGAGGTTTATTAGCTCCCCTACTATTTTTTTAATGTTTATTTTTTTAGGGGATCCTGCTGGATGAATTCAAGGCAGTCAGGAATTAGACACATACTATGGCAGGCGAGTGTATCTAAAAACTACTCTTTGTAGGAAAATTCCTTTACCCCTTTTTGTTAAACGTGAAGTGCTGATGACTAGATATGTTGCAAACATTCTTGACAATTTGACTCAAGATGCTGGTTGGTTGCTCAAAAATATTAGGTGGTGTTGAAAAAAAAAAAAATCTCTTTTCAGTATCACCGTTGTTGCCTCATTATCATATGAAGTCGAAATTCTAAATGTCTAACAGTAAGCAAGAGAGTGGGTGTTTCAGTGACGATGAAGAGGAGAACAAGACACAGACAGTGAAGAGGAAGCAGACGATGTCCCCAACGAAGATATATGTGTGCCAAGTGTCATGAGGACGGTATACTCATCCTGTGTGATGTGTGCCCTCTCCTTCCACCTCCACTGTGCCCAGCCGCCTCTGAAAAAAGTTCCCAAGGGCAAGTGGATGTGTCACGTGTGTGTGGATGGAGGGCAAAGAGGCAAGCAAGAACAAAGCCAAAGGCAAGCAGGATTCTACCAGGAAAGGTGAAGATCTGGTGGAAGTGGTTGAGAGTCTAGTGTTTTGGTGGTGGTGTGTATGTGTGCATGTGTGTATCTGTGTGCGTGTGTGTGCGCATGCTTAAATTCAGTCCAGCTGAATTTACTGTAATGTCTGCAGGGGAAATTTGTCTTTGCTTTTGTTTTTACAAACAAACAAACAACCGTCTCAAAACGTCTGAGAAAATGAACATGAAAAAAATTTTGTCCTCCCTGGGTTTTCCACATATCTGGCTTACATTGTTTTAGCGAAGGTAACGTCAGTGTTTCACGCAGTCACAGAAATAAGTTTTTCCAAATGTAAACAAAACTCGCTAATGTTTTGATCTCTCCCTCCACCCTGTTCACTGCTTTTTCGAAGAAAGACTTGCCCGAGCTGAAAGTAAGTACAGTTACATCACAAGACTGGATCAAACTTTTTGAATAGATTTTTGATAAAGATGTATGCCTGTAAATGTGATGTACTCTTTTGTGAGTTAGCTGGAGCTCTTTCTTTCATCACTTTGTGTTAAAAGCGAAGGGATGGTAGGCCGAAGCTTAGTAAATTACAATATTCACATGACCTTGCTGAATGAACCAAGTGCTGTACTGTCCTCTACCTGTCGACAGGCTCCCCAAACACTCCAAGCAGCAGCAAAAAAAAGTCTGACAAATCCAGACTCTCAGGTTCAAGGCAGCAAACACCACGGAACAGTCCCACGCCCAGCTCAGGTCGCAAGAAACAAGGTTCTAGTCAAAGTTGCTTCCAGAGGCCAGAGTCAAAAGAGCAAGACCACACCGAAAAACCAGAGCCAGAGTGCTGGGTCACCATCGAAACAGCAAACGCCCAAAAGCTGGGGTAACACGAAAGGCCAGCTGAAGCGCAAGTCTTCATCTATGTCCAATCTCCCTGATGCTGACGGTGAGACTCGCTTTATGCTTTACTTACTCAGATGTAGTTTTAAGAAATAGTTTTGAAAGAATTTTCAGAAAATGGGACAAGTTATTTGAAAAACACAAGTAGGCAATTGGATATAGGTACACAGGTTTACATCGCCTTACCACAGTCTGGTTTACACCATCTTACCACAGTCAGGTCTGTCCAGACACACCTCAGAGAGCTTTAAAGTGAACCTTCCATGTGCTCTTCTCCTTACTCCTACTTCTTTCTTTGCCCTAAGAATTTTGCAAAGAACAATGTAAGGAAATTTGCAGATGAAGAACCTGTTTTAATTTACACAGCATTTCAAATATCTGCTTTGGGTTTCCAGTACTGAAGTATCGGTTGAACTATCGCCGACTGTATGAAAACCTACGAACATTTGGGGGAAAGGCTTCACTGTATGAACAGCTTAAAAAAAAAAAAAAAAGTCCAGAGTCCACACCCCATCTCCCTGTAATCCATGGAGCCAAGGGAAACGAAACTGAGTTTTATTTATGTATATAGAAATGAAACATCCAGTTTTTGCTGAGTTTTATTTATGTATATAGAAATGAAACATCCAGTTTTTGCCTTAACTTTTTTTTTCCCCTCACGTTGCTCCACAACAGAGCAAGAGAGCGACAGCAGCACTCCAGAGGAAACAGATGCAGGCAGCGGAGACGTTGCTGGAAGACCTGATGGAACATAAGGAGGCTGGCCCTTCCTGAGCCAGTGGACAAAAAAAAGTGGTATGTTATGCGTGTGTGATGGGCAGAGGAGAGAGATGACGGGGGGAGGCAAAGGAGTTGGAGGGGGGTGGGGGTGGGGGGTTGTTGTCAGGTGTTGAGATTTGTTTACTTCGTGTCTTTTGTTCATTTTTGTGTTTGTAGCCTTTATCCTTTTCCATCTGACTTGCTGCCAAGGTTTCTTTTTGCCTTATCTTCTTGTGGTTCTCTGAAACCTTTATGCAGAAGTAAGAATTTATCCAGACTTTTAGAAAATGTTCATTGATTTGGCTGCCGGTTTTCCTTCTGATTTGTCTTTATTTAGTAGTGTTTTTTTGTGATCGATTGTTCATCATGGGTGATTGTGTGTGAGTGTGAGGGAAGGTGACTGGACAAGGAGTCGCGTGTATGGATTTTTCATATGAAAAATGTTTTCTTGTATCTGGCAATTTACTTCTAGATAATCTTCAACTTTTTCCTTCCTCCACCTCAAGAAGAGGATGTATATACTTTGGACTCTAGTTGATATGAATCTTGATTACAAATAAGCTTGTTTATACAAGCAGAGCAGTTTATGTCATATCCTGTCGTATGCTTCTGATAGCATTTTGCTTGCTCTGCAGAACAAGTTTTGTTTTTGTTTATTCACCAGTCTGCAATAGTCTCGTGTTAAAATTTCATTGCCACTGCCAGCTTTTAACACCATTAGCGAATGACAAGTCACTGTGTTTGTCCTGAACAAGGAAAATGTTCTTGCACTGACTGTTTATATATACAGATGAAAACAGTCCAAGTTTTTTCAAGTAAGCATAAAACTTTTTTTTTTTAACAGAAATATCAACAGTCAGAAACACCATAATTGCAGAACTGTTTTCTCCTTTCTGATTGGTTCCTTTCAAAGGCTGCTGCGTTGCATTAGCTGTTAGGTTTGAAGACTGTACTCATTGGTTCAGAAAGAGGTTTGAAGACTACTCATTGGTTCAGAAAGAGTTTGAAGACTGTACTCATTGGTTCAGAAAGAGGTTTGAAGACTGTACTCATTGGTTCAGAAAGAGGTTCGAAGACTGTACTCATTGGTTCAGAAAGAGCAAGCTATCAGCCATTCAGTCGTCAAACAAACATGATCACAGTAGATTTACAAAATTTTGGGAAAAGTACATTTTTTTCACAGAACAAAGAAAAATTGTCAGCACTCATAAGATGTTTGTCATGGGTACCATTAGTCAAACTTCTAATGATCATATTTGTTACAAGTTGACTGGAGTTTGTATGGACACAGTTCAGTTACCGGTTTCTGATGTGTAGAGTTTCTGTGACACTGTCATTTTAGAGTTTGCTTTGTAAGTTTTGTATGAATGGAAGTAAGGATTTAGATTTGAATTTTATATGAGCTCTTTAACCAAACTTTGTGATATCAATGGGTCAGGAGAATACATGCTGTGTTTCTCTTACCTTGTCATTTTTCTTTGCACTCATATTGACAGTTCTTGAGACTGCTTAGCGTTAACATGCAAATTTCTCATGTTCCTTAAAATTGTGGAAGCAGACCCTTATGTAAATGGTGTTTAAGTGGTAATTAGGATGTAAATTTAATGCACCTGGTTACATGTGTGAGGGCTTTGGATATATTTTTTCTCAGATGAGTGAATCAGTGCTGTGTCCACTGTATTGATAGCTTCCAGCTGTTGTCACAGAGCAACCTTCAACTGAGTGTTGAAATGTTTTCTTCAGTATGCACATCTTCATTTTTCATATCAACTCGCTCTTCGTTCTTTGTTTGTACTGTCCTAAATGTTAAATGTAACCTATTTTGTTTTCACTTGAAGAAGACCCAAGAGGTCGAAATGCATCGTGTCTCTGTGTACTTTGTTCGTCAATGTCCTTGGCGGAAACTAACCCCCACTCTTTCTAAACTTTGCTTCGTTCTCCGCCATCAGTCGCTCCATTTTGAAATTTCATATCAACTCGATCAACATGGATTTTATTCGCTTGGTTTAGATTTTTTTTTTTTTCATTAAAATTGTTTTTGTTTCTTTTCAAACATCAAACACACGCTAAGGTACTGTTCTTACAAGAGTTAAATGAAGGATGGTGTCCCCAAGGAGTAACATCACTGTAGCACCCTTTTTGTTTTTTTCTTTCTTTCTTTTACGATCTGTATGGGTATCTGTGTTTACCCATCAAACCTACATTTTCTTTAAAATTAGTGGACAGCTATCTTGTCATGATTGGTCCCTGTAGGTGTGCTATGTTCATTCTGCACATAGGGTCTTGGGCTTAAATGACCATCCAAAGCACTGGCTCTCAGACTGCCATGTACGATGGGTGGAAAGGGAGAGAACTCTTCCTTCCCTTTTTCTTGCCCTCCTTCTTCCACAAACAAGACTCAAACCACAGACCTTGGATACTCTTGCTTCCAGGGTTATGGTTATATTCACAGGGCCCCACAGTCCCACTGTTTTAATCCAGTGTCATTTGTCCATTCTGCTTTTTGTGCTGTTGATTTGAAAAGCATAGCAGGGGTTCTTTCCATCCCTTTCTTCTTAGTGTGTGGACAGGGCAGCGATTACAGTACCTAACTAATACCAATCACTTTCAGGCTCCTGACTACTACGAGGTGATAGAACCCCCATGGACCTCTCCACTATCCGCAGCAAACTGCAGCAGCACAGCTACTCTTCAGCAGCACAGCTCTTGGACGATGTGCGCCTCATCTTCACCAACTGCATCCAGTACAACCTCAGCTCCGCTCCAGTCTACCAGGCGGGTCAGGTGCTCAACAAATACTTCCAGTCCCGGGTGCGTGCGTTAGGTCTTCAGTCCTCGGAGAAGTCTGGCTCCACTCCTAGCAAGAAGCAACGAAGATAGTGGAGTTCAGGCTTGCCTGTGGTGGGGGTCGTAACCATCTGTGACTCAGAGTTGTGTTGAAGTCAGATTACGGTCTTCCAGGGGTAGGAAAGGTTAAAAACAAACAAAAAAAAGCAACTAATCCACTGGGTTTTTTTTTTAAGGGGTAGGGGTGAGAAGTATGTTATTTATTGAGGGTATTTGTTGCTGGATACCATGGCTAGTATTGCGCATTATTTTTTTTTCTTGTCATTTTCAGTGAAGAATGTGATGAGAGAGGTATGATGAAACGTTTTTTTCGAGACCTGAACCTTTTTTTTTTTCCCCCATGACTTTAGATATCTTGTAATCTGCCTTGCTTTCTCAGGGTGGAAGTCTAATGCAGCTAATTTGTCCTACCTTTTATTTATGTGGTGTGAGAGCAGCTTGATGAGGGTGGGATTGGGAGTGTGATGGAGATACCCCTTTGTGTGAGGTTAGGAATAGGTATGTGCCTGATTGCAAGTCTGATTGGGGTCAGTTTTGTGTGTGTGCGTGTGATGGAGAGGCTGATTGGGGTTAGTTGTGTGTATGTGTGTGTGTGTGTGTTATCAGGTTAGTTCGTGTGTGTGTGTGCGTATGTTTTGTGTGTGTGTGTGTGTGTGTGTGTGTGTGTGTGTGTGGGGATATGGGAAAGTCTTGTTTGCCTGAATATGTGTGTGTGTGTGAGTGTGATTCAAGTTGGATTTATGTAAGGTAGGGGTGGGATAGCAAGACTTGCTGGTGTGGAGGGGTTGGGGTTGGATGTTGGCCTAGGCTTCGATGTTGATCTGTTTTTGTGTGAGGATTTGGATGGATGTAGGGTGATTAGACTTGATTAGTATGATTAGATTAGGTGATAGTGTGTGATGGCATCTTCATTTTTGCGAGGATGGTTGTATATGTGTGTGATTGAGGTAGCTGTTCTGATATGTTAGAGGATTAGGTTGGATGTGTGACAGATCCACTTTGCTGATAGACCAATTTTGGAAGGATGAGGCTTACTGTGGGGGTGGAGGTAATTGGAAGACTATCATTCTTTGCTTGTTGAAATGTGTATGTGTGTGTGTGTGTGTGTGTGAAAAGAGAAATGCTGAGACAGAGTTCTGTGAGGGTGCATGTGTGTGTGTGTGATTGATTTTAGTGAGTGCATGAGCGTGTGTGTGTGCCTGAGTGAGAGCGAGAATGAGATGGATGGATGTGTGTATGCACGCGCATTTGTGTGTGCATGTGGTTGTGAGGTAATGAGATTGATTTGTGTGCGTGTGTGATGTGATACGAGTTCTGTGAGGATGGTTAGTATGTGTGTGGTTGTCGAATTGTTTTTGTGTGTGTGTGTGTGTGTGTGTGTGTGTGAGATGGTGAGACGAAGGTCTGTGAGTGTAGGCATGTGCATGAAATGGCAAGATGTTGTTTTTAGATGGGTATGTTGATGTGAATTGTGATGGCAAGACTGTATTGTATAAGGAATGACTGTATGTGTGATGGCGAATTGTGCGTGGGGACGGGCATGCGAGTGTGAAATTGATTTTTGTGGTGGAGCGGGCGAGTGTAAGTGATTTGTGAGAGGGTGGGGATGGGCATTAAGTGATAGAACGATTTGCGTTAGGTTGTTGATGCATGTGTGATAGTGGAGTTGGGTGTATGTGTAACATGGTGATTTAAGTGATGGTAGAGTTTGGTATATGTCTGCGACGGTGAGACGGGCTTGTATGATGGTGGGGCAGGGTTTGCCCCTTTGGGTTTAGTACATTTTTTTTTCATCGTTCTGTAAAGTTTGTGTTCCAGTTTGATGTTTGTGAAGTGTTGTGTCTTGTCGTTGTCGAATCCAGAATGGAAATGTCTCTTCTATGAACTTGCAAAATAGATGGAATTTAGATCCAGCCTTTTGTGCATTCCGTAGACCTGTGGAGTTAATCCTGTGACCACGATCACCTCAGCGATGACATTAGTGCTGACCAATAGTGAACCCTCAGGGGCATTTATTACACTGTACATTGTTATCTCCTTTGAATATAATCATTTGCAAATATTTTGTAGGCATGTTTTGATGTGTGATTGGAGAAGAACCATACTTTTTAAAAACAATTTCTTTTTGTCGACTTTCAGCTTATTAGGGCTGTTAAAGCTGTCGACGTTTGATTTGATAAAATCCTTTTTTTTTTTATGAGATTGCCTTCAAGTGCTTCGTTGAGTCTGATACGGAACTGTTGTTCTTTTTTGACTTTGATATAAAGCACCTCGAGACATTCTAACAAAAAGAATATTTAAAAGGGCCAGCAATTATTTATTGTTTATTCATTTTTACTTACTCTGTTGAAACAAATATATTAATGCCCTCTGTGAATAAATATTGTTTGAAAGTATCAAGCACTGCCCGGAGTGTAAATTTGGTGTCAGATTTGGTGTAATTTGTATCTTGTGTGGGGTCTACAATTTGGGTGGAAAAAAAACTGAAGAGCACCAGGTGCATGAAATGTTAACACACAGCATTGCTGAAATAGCGGCGCTGTATCAAAGCAACTTCAGACATTAGGCGCAGTATATGGCATCACAGATCCTTAATTTCTGCAGGATTTTGGCCTGTGTCCGACTACTCAGAGAAAATGGTGTTGGCTCGGACGCAAAGACGAGTCTGCTGAAGGTCATCCATGTATGGACGTCTTGGATGAGAGCATTGCAAGCCAATGCTTCAGGAATCTGAAATCCCGTAGGGGAGGGGGGGTTAGGGTGGCTAGGGGGAGATGGATGCTTGGAAACATTTATATGGTATGTCGACTAGAATGGATCTGTGTCACATCATACTGGCCATTGATGACCAGGTAGGTGGGCCAGCAAAGAGCCATTCCCCTGCTCCCCACCTGGGTGTATGAAAAGTTCAGGGTCAGAACTGTCTTCATCTGAACTCTGCTGGTGGTATGAAAAGTTCAGGGTCACATGAAAACTACCTCCATCAGAACACTGCTGCAAGCCATTGCAGGGCACAGGTCCTGTTTGTACTGCGCGTTTATTATTGGAATGGTTTGCTCACCATTTCTTTATCTCATAAAATGACTAGAAATTATCCTCCCTTAAAGATCGGACCTACATTGGTCAGCTTGTATGCTTTACAATATTAAAGCGTGTTACAAGAAAACTTGGACCAGGATTCATATTGAACAGACAGCAGACTTGGAACCTGATAGAACTTGGCATGAGCAGAACCCACAGAAGTGTGGCTGTCTGCGTATGCCAAGTTGAAGTGTCAAGTCCAACTGTCGGTTCTGCATAAATCTTGGTCATGCTCTTGATCTCTAACTCCTCCGGATTAAAGACCTGTTTTGCTTTCTTTGATGTTGTGGGCGTTATATCTAGGGAACAATGGGGAACTATTGGAGTGATTATTGAAGTGTATAAATAAATGAAGTAAAAAAAGTGGTGTATGTTGTGTATTTGCTGCGTCAATGGAATATTTGAAATGCAATGCACATAATGTGCAGATATGAGTAAGTTCCTACATATTTCAGAGCACAAGAATGTTAAAATTGAGCTCGGAATTATCAGTTGTGTGCCTTGCCACTGGATGTATTTCACCTACACCCATGGTAAACCCGATCAGAGATGGCTGATCAAACCAACAATTTTTTCTTCTTTTTTTTTTTTGTATATATTTTTTTTTTGTATATAAATTTTTACTGCTGTACCCGAAAATTGGGCAAAGATTGAAAACGTGTCGGTGAATTTTTTTTTTTTTTAACTTGTATACAACTTCATTACAGGCGATTTTGATCTACAACAATCGTTTTGGTCATCAAGTAGTGTATTTAAAGTTTGAAATGTACCAGTCATACACAAAACCTGTAAAATGAGTGTTTCAGATGGCGCTATGTATGGAGCAAAACCAAGAACTTTGGAACCTTGTTCAGCTGGCAGTGTTTAAAGGACTGTTCAGAGGGTGAAAGTTTTCACAGGGGCTAGGGGATCATGAGTTTGAACACCAAGAGAACCAGGGTTCAGTCTAACGGCTATAAATGCTCGGTGGTTTTGTCTCGTATACTGCCGAAGTTAGTTTACCTCCTCAGCTGGAAACTTTCTCAGCATGCCCGAACTGTTAGTTGCTGATTTGAATTATTTTGAAGAGGATGTATCAGGCATAAAGAGCCTTTGATCTCAAGTTATAAATTGATGAAAAGTTGTAGTGTTTTTGTCATCAAGAGCTCAGAAGCTCATTTGGTGTATAGCCCGTCATATACAAATGGACGGTGCTCAGTTTACGACTGTATTCCTTGTATTTAGCTATGACTGCTTCATAACTTGCTGGAAGCTTACAACATCAAACTCATGGTAGCTTCATTGAACTGGGCCAGATATTCTTATCATTGGAGCATTTGCGGGAAGGAGTGAGGAGGGATAAGGGTAAGGTAATGTTGCTTATAGCCCAGCCCACCGAAAAGGGCCATATCAGGGCTGTCATCACGTTAAATCAACTCACAAGTGGGGAGGGAAGGTAGGGGGGTTACCAGAAATGTACCACTTAGGCAAAGCAAGCAATAACCTTAAGAGGGACAGTTGGAACAAACTACTTCAGATCTGACTTTGTGTAGTGCTAAACACCATGTTACAGAGACTAGCTTTGCTTCATCATTCCATTAATAGGGTGTACTTGTGAACATGATTTCTCAGATCTCTGAAAATGAAAGGAGAAAGAATTGTTCTAATTTCCAAAGCTGAAGGAGAAAAAACACAGGGTTGTTATGGTCCGTGTTCTTTTGAAAGAGCTGGCCTCTCTCTATGCCATTTATTCATTGTTTAAAACTTGGTCTGAAGTGATGTATTCTCTTTTTCTCTTTAGCACCCCCTGACGTAAAAAATTTTTTTTTTTGCTTTTCCCCCATATTCCTCCTCTCCATGTCAAGCATAACTTACAAGAGCAGCGAGACAAAAAAGAGATGCATAATGTTTATTAATGACATTCATTTAAGGAAAAAAAAAAAAAAAAAACATCTGAACATCACAATTATGAGTAGGAATGAACACAAAGAGATAATCGATACATACCATAATCAACAATCCTTGCAAGTCATCATGATGTATGGGCAACAGTATATAAATGATTCACTGAACATGACAAACGGTTCATAACAATTAAAACAAAACAATGAACTTTTCATGCTGCAAACTTGGAGTGCAGTTCAGTATACCAACACTTGACTGCATCGACACACAATTTCATCATAAACATCGTCATATTAACAAATGTCAAATTTAGCAACATGGGCCAGAAAAACTTTCTTTCCAAACTGCCAAAATTAAGGAAGGTTAGGGAAAGATGGTTTTCAACAATCGCACACAAGTCTGTTCAAAGAAGGTTGGTTACAACTTTCAGCAAACTGTCTGTCCTGTGCCTTGCTGTATAGCATTAAATATTTAAGGACTTTGAAAATGAGGTGGTTAGGGTGATATTTATGATGATCATTTGAGTTAATTTCGACACGGAGTAACAGAACAGTTTCTGAGCACATTTGCTTTCCACAAAGTCCAGTGTCACTTTGAGCAAAATGCCACTTACGGTAAGCAAGAACATTATTTGTATGGAAGGCCAGTCAAGAATATGGTTTAAAAAGTAAGGAAAGGAACAAAAATGCCAGGAGCAAGAGTTACCCTTATTTGTTCATTATCTACTGTTTACCATTCCCTGCCTCACTTAAGAATTCTTTTCACCCATAAGCTTACAGTCATGGCTGACCACTCCATATTCCATATACATTTTGGATAGTTTTGCAATGGACCGGTTTCACTTTTTAAGTCCATTCAGAGCAGTCAAAACATTAAAAAAAAGAAAAAAAAAAACCTCACCCAGTCCTGAAAAAAACAACTAAAACCTACTAAAAACTTACCATCCTTTTATAACATGATTGCTAAACCACTGAGAGGCTATGTGCAATCTTTGAAGAGCTGGGAAAGTTATGAAAAACTGAGCCAGCAAATTTCAAGACCTTTTTAAATTTGAAAAAAAAAAAAAAAAGTGGAAAATGCCTCTACAGTTTGGGGAATTTGATAAATTCCTCTGTACATGCATCACATAACCATTAAAGTCGTAACCGCAGAAATGCGTCGCAGGATTAATGAAATTAAAAAGATTGTCTGATACCATCACAGAGTTTCTTTCTCAGTTGCTCACCACTATTGAAAGTTAGGGGTCTTTTTTTCTTGATTTATATGCACATTTCTGGTAATATGCAGCAATCAACAATTCTAGAATACCTTAAATGTGTCAGTTTAGCAATAATAAAAATAACAGATTTGGAAAATTGTTTGCTACAAGAATGCTGCTTTGGGCTTCCTCTTTGAGATAACCATAAATGTCAATTCAGATTTGAGGTTTGGGAATAACAATGGTCTGTGAAAGTTTGGAAATTTGGGCATTTTTGAATGATTTTCTGGTACAGAATGATTGCAATCCTTGGGCAGATACAAGTATGTCTCAAAAAGAATACCAGCTACTCTGCAAAATTTATCACCATCAGATTACAAAATAGATGGTGCCACACACGCATTTAAAAAAAAGAGCAAATACTGCAGAGTGGACAGCTCTGTCTACTGTGTTTCTCTGGGTCCTCCTCAGCACCTTCGAGCGTTTCTCTTTTTCTTGGACAGTGATTAAACGAGAGCAAGAAAATTGTAAAAACTTTCTATGGGAAATACATGGTGAAAATAACACAGGGGTTAGAAAAACAATGGGCAACAGTAAATAAAAGTACAGGAGGCAGTTTTGGAGGCAGTGTCAAAGAGAGAGTAACAGGAAAGGGGAAACTATTAGCACAGAATTTGCAGATGGATTCATACTTGGAAAGCCCTTAGCACTACTCCACAAAAGCGTACAAGGGCCTCCAAATATCAATGACTTGTACATTCATTTCTAAAACGGTGTCCAGCAACACAAGTGATAGACCAACGCTAAGATATTGTGTATGTGTGTGTGTGTGTGCTATCTTTGTTTATTCCCTTGTTACGATCAAAAGGGTTTTCGAGAGAATGCACCAAGAAACATCCATGGTCCCTTCTTTACACTTACAGTGACTCAACAGATTTCCCAGGTGCCCAGTAGCACTTTCCGTTAGTAAGTTCGCAGCCGACAACTTCTTAGAAACTGTACAGTGGCTCTTTTTGATGGGACAAGACAGCTGTACTTTTCATGGTAGACAGAGTAATACTTCCAGAGAAACATGCATCTTTTTTGTATTCCCAATTTTTTTCTTTTTTCAGCTGTATGTTTCACATTCTTGTATGACTTTTCTGATCCAATCCTGGATTAAAACAACGATCCACACTTGCCATTATTAGTTATCCCCCTTTGAATCAATGTCATTCAGCAATATAGCTGCACAGTAGAACTACAGCAGTACAATAATTTCGTGAGTACATTCCACTGCAGTCATCGTATCGAACCAGTCTGCAGCATTCCCAATGACTCGGTGAGAGACCACTGAAGCAGCTCTTTCAGAAAAGTGATATTGTTGATGGAACGAGTTCTTCAAGAGCATAATTCATTATGCCCAAAGCACAGCGGGAAAGGTCTGTATTTGTAACAGCTCTCTTGATTAAGACTCCTTTAAACACTTTTCTTCTAGGAAGATCAAGATTCCTTCACATACTTCTTAAGTCCAAGCAGCCACATCCTCATATTTCAGACTATTTTTCCAGATTTATGGAGGTCATTATGAAGAGGTTCCATCGTAGCTGCCAACTTGTGGACTCGAAAAGAAAAAAAAAAAAAAAAAATGGGAGGTAGGGGAAGAACTGGGGACATCTGGGTGGCCAAGAAGCAGTTTAGCTTTGGACTGAAAGCAGTTTACACCCCCTGTTACTTCAAATAAGGAATGTGAGTGTTAAAAGGAAAATGCATTGTTCACTACATGAAACATCTGATACTCACTTCACATCACTAGGGCTTATTCCTGCAATACTTCATCAGCTGCTGTCAGAAAAATATAAAACACTCTAAACCCTACAATTTTGAACAATGTTTTGAAAATCTGCACACACCCCTCCCCCATGATTTGGGAATGATTTCTAAAACGGGGGAAATCCCAGACCAATTCTGAAGGATTGGCTGCTATGATCCAAGGCAGAACTGTTGGAGGTTTTCACACCACTCTCTTGCAACATTTCATTCTCCTGGTTCAAGACTACTGTCTGGTCTTCTGGTCATGTTGGCAGTTCATGAAAGGTTGCAAGTTAACTGGAGGTTGAAGAAGGTAGTGAAATAATGCAAATTCAGCATGTTTTCCTATCAGATACTGTTAAAACTACCTCCAGCCTCCTCACAAAAAAGGCTATAATCAGTAGGATACAGAAGATGGGATTAAACCGAGTATTCACTGTACTACAATGTAACAAAAAGGTGCCAAGGTATGCTATGTATAGACCGCCATCAACTGACTGACGTCAAATGACCTACGTTGACAGCTACATCATGACTTTTATCATGTCTATAAGGTGGAAGCCCTAGTCTTTGAACACAAGCAAGCAAAGCCTGGGTTTCTGGGATATGTGGCAATGAAGACAGCGTGGCACAGTTGAGAGCAAATACAAACCATCACCTACAAAGTGTTGACAATGAGACTGGTAACTGAGTGTTTTAGGTTATGGGTGCCAAGGAAATCCTGCTTCAGATGACAAGGCTACATCAGTGTTCTCACAGGCATAGTGTGGTGCAATGTTAAAGACATTCAAAATGAAAGAGCAGTTTTTGATCTTTTCCACCCACACACATCTGATGATTAAATATGACAACACAAACAAAAATAACTTGTGAAGACAAATCAAAGTATGATTGCTGTTACTTCCAGATGAATCACAATCATGATTCCCACACAACCAGTTTTTATATATATATATATATATATAAATGACAACATTCTTTGCAGCATGCTGATTCGAACCTGTTCCACGTTATATTTTTTTTTTATAGATGACAACCACAAAATACCCCTTTCCTTGCCCAGCCTTGGTAAGACAGGTGAAGCAGGGTAGATACAAAGCTGTGCAAGTTGGGGAAAGCACCCTGTTAGACAAGAAATGATCGAAATCCGATGTTTGAAAGCACGAATGTGTGGGAACAAACCACAAAAAAGAAATCTACCCACATTGTTTACAATCAAATCAAAACATTTACACCAGTTTTCTATTGCTGCAAGTGGTCATATGCAGTACACACTCACTCACAGTTTACACGCATTTGGCCTTGACATTCTCTCAGGTCGACTTTATTTACATATTGCATTGAGGGCATCGCATTGTGGAATAGCTGGGCCATCAGTGACTGATGCCAGTTAGCACACAGCCAAAATGATAAACATGGAGGTGTTTGTATTTACACAGGCATAGTGTGAGTGAACATGATCATGCACATGGAACATATGTAAGTATATAAATATCTGCTCATATACTCCTATAAACATGGTTTCCACACAACATCACAATCACTCACCTGTAACTTGGACCATCTCGCGAAGCGGTATGACCATTCAGTTTCATGCAACATTCCATGATTTGTCTGTGCTAAAGACCAATAAAAATGACCCATGTACAGTGTGGATGCCAATGCTGTGCACGAAGAAAAACCAGCAATCTAAAAGACACTGACAATGAATGTAGACAGCTCACAGGCACAAACCCACTGCTCCTGCCAGTGCTCTTGAAGTGAAAAACCGATGTCTGTGTGCACATCACATATGTTCTCAAATAATAAAATGTTCACAGTTTCCCAATGAATTTTACTCAGCCTGGACTACAGATCCATCTCAATGGCAGTCCGGCATACAAATGCGCAGAATTTAACAGGGAAATTTTATCCCCACCCCATCCTAGCAGTTTCTTTTCCTTTCCCTGGTAGAAAAGCAAACAGCCTCCACATCAGCAAAATCTGGATGAAAAGTGCCTTGGTTTGATTGTTTCTGAAGTATTTTAGAGTGCTTACTAACTAGCTACATTGTCCAAAGATGATAGAATGATACAACAGCTAAAGCTCCCCTGCCACTGGAAATCCTTCCACATCCTCCCATTTTACACTCACCTTTGCAATGGCAGCTGATCATGGGGACCCCCTCCCCCACCTTTTTTGTTTCTATTATTTTGTGGGACACTCAGGTGGATAACTGGCCTTAAAAAAGGGAGAAATGTTTTAGAGCTGTGACTAACACAAAAAAAAAGGGGGGAAAAAAAGCTGATAAATGAAAAGAGAAGAAAAAAAAAAACTTCCCTCATTGCTCTTTTCATGCAACTTTTATATAGTAAAGTACAAAATAGAACCAAAGATTTAAAACGGATTATGAAAAAGGAGAAAAAATACTCTGGAAAAAAAAAACTCACAAAATATTTGTGTACAGAAGACAAATCTTGTACTATAACAAACACAAATAATTCACAAGCAGAAAAAACAGACAATCAAAAAAAACAAAAAAAAAAAAAAACAAAAAGTACACACACACAAAAAAAAGAAAAGGAAAAAAAGAGGGAATTGAAGAAAAGACAAAACAACACACGTACATTCTGAATCTGCTACTACTTCTACTCATAACAAGGCCCCACATCAACTGCTGGCATCATGCGAATGTCGGCGCCCCGTGGCGGTTCTCCACAGCGATGTCATCGATGCCGCAGCCGAGGTGATGATGAGATCACTGGCTGTGGACTGGGGTCCCTGCCAGCATCTGGCCGGCGTAGGTGGCAGGGTTGTAGGTCCACGAGGCGCTCTCCTGCATGGGAATGGGCATCTCTGGAATGTCGCGGCTGACAAAGTCCCAGTCCTGCGGGGCATCCAGCTCATCCTTATCCAGGTCGTCCTCGCTCTCGCAGCCGTCGTTGATCACCTCCACCATCTTGAGGTCGATGTGATAAGGCTGAGTCCTGTTTATACAAATCTTTTGTGAAAAAGTTTAGGGCGAGCAAAATGACAATTTGCAAATCAGAAATCCTGCTGATCTGGGTGAACAAAAGATGTCAGCATGGTCTCTAACAATCAGGGAAAACTATTTTACTGGTAATTAGTGAAAAGAATTCAAATGGAAAATCTCATTGCTTCTACTTCCCCGAAGTTGGAGTATGGCTGCCTTTAATGACGGGATAAAAAAACGGTCATACAACAAAACTCCACTCCCTTATGGGATTAATCCTTGCCTGTCTACACAGGGAGTGTCTGCAGGAGTATCAGCCTGCGCTCGCAGAAGAAGAAGAAGAAGAAGAAGAAGAATTGCTTCTATTTACTTTCGTGTTGAAAATCTGGGCATTTTTTTCACAAGGTGGAAGGGATCACTGAAAGATGGAGGACATGCAGACTACATATGATGATACATGTGGGCCCTGATGCCTTCAGTTTCAAGACTGACAGAAGACTGAAAATAGAAAATCCACCCTGGTGTAGACTTATTATCTGGATTGGTTCTTAACAGGAAGAGGGGGATGAAAGCAAGTACTGTCATCCATCAGAGGACTAATAAGCAAACCCTACCCCCTGCACATACTCCCACATATCCCTCTGCCACCTTTCCTCTCACAAACCAACATCCCTACGTTTGCTTGTAATCACATACATAAATGTGCATGTTCTGATCTGAAGCTTCCAGTGATGCAGTTTTTGATCCAAGTTTTTCATCCAAAGTTTCAAATTTGAATAAAAATGTCACAGGAAAACAATTAAAGCAACAGAAAAAAAAGAGAAACAAAAAAATGAAAAATGGTCATCGAACTCTGTGCTCACCTGCCCAGTTGTTCCGACTGCAGGAGCAGCAGCAGGTTGTGCATGGTGTGTCGAGTCATGAGCTGGCTGTTGTCCAGGCCCTGGGAGAAGCACAGGTGCAGCATGTTGTGGTTCAGGCGGCTCACCGCCTGCTGGAGCTGTTTCTCACTGAAGTCGTTGCAGCCAAACGTGCTGTAGCATCAAACAACAATACACATGTCACATACTGTCTGAATCTTAGCCTGCTGTGGTTGCCGAATCATGGCTGTGAATGACAGAAGACACACACACACAGACACAGACAGACACACACACAGACACACACGCTTTTATAACACTTATGAAAAAGTGATTAAACCCCTTGTGCAATTAAGTTATTCTGTACTTGTTTGCGAATAATATTTCATTCATTATATATAAACATTTTGAACACACAGACATCAAATGTCACTTGTGGCAGACAGGGAAAGAAAGAGAGAAGAAGAGAGACAGAGAGATGCAAGAGACAAAGAGAGAGAGAAACAGACGAAACAAAGTTCTTTGTTTATGAGGATGATACGTAAGCAAAATAAACAAAATGTTATTGAGGGCAGAGACAAAGACATAATGATGATACAAGCATATTTCCAACTCATTTACTCTTTGCAGTAACGTCGATCTCTGGCACAGACACTTTCTGTCATTGCATGATTGAGCAAGCCTATTAACAACTGAAGGCAAAACAGTACAAAGCTGTGATCTAGAATGGTCTTCTCCAGAGAATTAGTTACAGGGTCTAGAGAGCAAGGGTTGAACTTCTGTTTTTGGTTCTCTGTGTAAAAGCTTTCAGTTTTGGAGGCTTCTGTAATTAAAAAAAAAAAAAAAAAAAATTGATGAATGTTGCAAAAAAGGATTCTTCCAGCTGGACAAAAAGCTAAAAAAAAAAAACCCTAATTAATCACCAAAACGGGAGTTTGAACCATGCATACATAAACACAGAATAAACACACACACATACAGAATGGAGAATTTTTTCTCCACAGACTCAATGGACAGATAGCATTCCTGTTTGACAATGATCAAACAGTGAAAGTGTTTATATGTCACAGAAAACAGTACCAGTGAGTGAAAATTCACCTGCCTCACTTTCTCTCCATAAAGAGAAATTTTTGAAACTGACAATGGTATCTTTTTTTACCCCTTGAAAACTTTCAGAACATCATATGCTCATGAAACCAATACAGCTTTCAGAAAATTCCAGGACCAATGAGACTCAACCTTCCCCTTTCCCCACCTTAAACCCCCTAGAAAGCATAATCCAATAAAAACAAACAAACAAAAAAAAAATTCATTCAGTATTTCTATTTGATAATTCTTCACCTTTAAAGGCACATTTCCACACCCACAGGACTCTTATCAAGACAACACTCACACGAAAGACCGAACTAAAGCTTTAAAAATACAGAAAGTAATAAAGACACCAAGAGGCAGCATGCCCGCCATCAGCCTACTTATCTCCCCTAGCGGCGCTGACCTGTAGGAGATCTTGCGGGGCAGGGTGACCATGAGCACGGAGGCCAGGATCTGCAAGAGCTGGGTGGTGTGGCAGAGGCCGGAGATGACGGCATAGGTCGGGTTGCTGGCCGTGTAGCGCTGATTGTGATTGTCATCCGCCAGGCTGGCTAACTCTTGCCTCTCTGAACAAAAAAACCAAGCTGGAAGTTGTTAGCCATGAAAGGCTTAATAATGTAAGAAAAAAAAAAAAAAAAAAAAAGAGAGAAAAAAGGTAATACATTCATGGAGAGAAGAATGGAGGGGGACAGAATATTTCTTCAAGCATAAATATCTGTTGCAGACAATTTTCTTTTTTTTTTTTTTTTTTTTTTGGGGGGGGGGGGGTTGAAATGACACTACACAAGCACAACTTTCTAGTTTCTTATTTCACACATTTTTTTTTCTATCCTGTGACATGCACACTGATCCCATGCAAAGCCTGGTTTGAACCCTGTTTTCCATCCACGAGGATGCAGGTGGCAGTGCAGCCGCCATCACTGACAGACAGCTGACAGGGTCATGCACTGTGAAAGGCACAGTGAGTGCAGCACCATGCACAGTGCTGTCACAGTAGAAGTTTTGACACAATGCCTTCCCCTTCAACCTCCATCCACCACCTCCTCCTTCCCCGGCATTTCATAGAGATGTTGTTGAGAGAGAGAGAAGGAGGAGGAGAGACAGAGACAGAGAGAGAAGAGAGAGAAAGAAAGAGAAACAGAGAGAGAAAGAGAGAGAGAGAGAGAAAGAAAGAGAGATAAAGAGAGAGAGAGAGAGAGTGGAAAGAAAGAGAGATAAAGAGACAGAGAGAGAGAACATTTCCACCATTCAGCTCTGGAGCACTACTGTTCTCCCGTACTTAACCAACAGGTGTATAAGACCCTTTCACTGTTTTACCCCCTGACATAATCCCCAGCAACCTGGCATGCTTTGGCTGTTCAGCTGGAAGATCAGGGTCTGCTTTGCTCCAAGTATCATAAATCTGGGTCACTAAGTTTACATTGTGTCTGAATGACCCAGCGATCATCTCTTCATCAGCACTTCTTATTCCGACAAGCTTAATATTACATTTGTCATGAAATGGAAATAAAAGCTGACTGTGCCATAGTCAAATATATTTTCTTCCAATATGTACATCGATATGACTCTCTTATTTCACTTCTTAAGATATTCGTTAAGATCATCCACTATGATTTCATCTAAAATTCGGGACGCTGTAACGTTCTTTCACTAGCTCATGGTGTTGAATGACAATGAGAGAAAAAAAAAACACTCACCAAATCAACGGAAATTCACTTATTCAAAGCAGCATACTGACACAAGAAGGATATAGCTAATGAAAAAGGTTCGAGCTGAGACTGACAACCAACCTTTAGGTGTATACAGGTGGCTGTACGTGTGTATGGTTAGGTGTTGGATGGAAAGAGTTTAAAAAACACTCTTGCTATTCATACATTTTCCTTCAATAACAATGGCAAAATGCTGTAAAACATCAACATCTGACTCTAGAACTAACCAGATTACCTGGGATGATGAGAGAAAAACTTGTAGCTGTGATATTAAATGTATTACACCCAAAAAACAATACCTTGCTTCAATCAATGATTCAAACTCTTTACTGAAACAGTGTCAGAAACTAAAGCTGAGCTTACAATGGATAACTATTTCAATGGCTCCAGTCAAGAAACGTGACAATGTGCCAAGTGAAAAAAAAAATTGAATTCCTTACCTAGTCACATCAGCACAGATTAACCCTTTCCAAACTAGAATAATTGAATATATTATCCATTAATACTTCACACAGATTAACCCCTTTCCATTGTAAGATATTGTGCGAAAATGAACTGAGGCTGAATAATGGCATGAGAAACAAATTACAATGTCCCGACCAGTAAGAACCAAAACAACATGCACAAAAATGCATTCATTCCAACACACCTCTATACATACACACACATCGGGAAAACATACATATTTCTTATTCTACACCAACTTTCACCCCCAAGATCCCTCTCCCGCCCACTCACCACCCACCACCTTTCTTTCCCACCAAACTCTAACCCCCACTAAAAAAACCCCCCAAAAAACCCTAAAGTTAAAATCCCCTAGCCCCCATCTTCACTCACTCACCACTGGTTACACCCGCCGAGAAATCCCCATTGCCGGGCAGGGTGGACTCCACAATCTTGATGAGGGTGTTTCCATAGCGGTCGGTGTGCACCCAGCGGCCGCTCATGTAGGTCAGTTGACAGGCCTCTGACAGAGCCCCCGCCGTGCTCATCATCAGACTGGAGGCTTCCCTGTCATCACAGACATGGACAGACTGAGCCCTCCCCCCATGAGCGTGTCACCTTCTCTGTCCAGGTAGTCAGTCTGTCACCATTGTACATGGGTTCATTTCATTTTTTTTTTTTTTTTTTGCCTGCGGTGGTATGATTGACAGCCAAAAAAAACTGCAGATGAATGCCATGACATATGGTTGTCAGTCATCCTTTTTTTTTTTTTTTTTTTTGCCCCCTGTTGTGATGTTTTGGTTCTTTAAATAATTGCTGTTACATACAATGTGCTTTTTTTTTTTTTTTTTTTTTTTTACAATTTTCAAAATG
>JADBJO010002584.1:7500-12500 GCA_016801955.1 Conus betulinus | reverse complement strand
CAACAAACACAACCATACTCAACATGAAAGAAATGAGCAAACAAAACCAAAGAAAACTGAAGACATAATACACAACATTTCTGTTTTGTGTATTTTTTTTAAAGTAATGAGTATTATTTTGTAAGATGGTGAACAAAAATGCATGGGTGCTCATGTTTGCATCGAAGAAATGCTGTGAATGTAAAAATCAGAAACCACCACAGTAGAGTTATTTTCTATCTTCACACTAGTTCCTTTAAAACTGACTGCATACCCTGACATCTTCTAATCACCATCTTACAAGACTGCAGTCATATATTCTTCAAGACCAGCCATCATTCACTTGAAGTCTTTGAATAAATGTTAATCTTAGCAAACGAGAAAAAAAAAATCAGGAAAAGAACACTCTTGGTCTTGATGATCTTGCCATTAAGTATTAAACAGTGATGCAACATTGCTCTCAGGTGCCTTTCACTTCTACTCTTTGATATCCTTTGTTCCAACTCAGACATATTTCTTGAGACTTTATTTCTTAAACATGAATACTGATCAAAATATGCAACCTTCTCTTGTTTCATGATATTTGTGTTGAGCTGATTCCACTGTAATAGTAATGCCTTACTGAGGCTACCTTAACTAAGTTAACTTATAAAGCTGAACAACTTCCAAGTGTGCACTCACTTACCTTTGCTGCTTTTTTCTTCTTTTGCAGCCACTTTCTGTCTTATTCTGAAAAGAACATAAGAAAAGAAATCAAACAAGTGCACAGTCTGCAAAGTATTTCAGTGAGATAAAAATGACAACACATACACCCACAAAAACAACACCATTGCAAAAAAACAAAACAAAACAAAAAAGACAGACACACTTTCATCTTTTCTTTCCCCCTCCCTCTTTTTCTTTTCAGCACAGCCCTTCAATACCAATCTGACACTGACAATAGCTCTTCTGAAACTGGATCTGTGTGGGGATGAGCAGCGGGTGCAATGCCACTGACTGAGGTGGCATGGAAGACAGGACAGAAAAAAAAAGAAAACGACAGCATTTTAGATAAGAACTAAAGCTGTACATTTACAGAAATTCTCAGAGAAACTATCAGTGAACATGTCTAATTTTGAGCCGCCTGATGGGCTTTCCAATTTTGAAATCCACCTGCCTATCTGCATTTGCACTCATCCTGGGTGACCGAATCTGTCCTTGGGTGACTGAATCTGTCCAGCCCTGCCGAGCTCAAAGGCTGCTTCACTGAACACTCTCCAATCTCTCACAGACACAGCACTACAGATGTATCCTTGTGTATGTCACAATGTACTCCAAGATCCGCACACATGCATGCAAATATGCATTCATGAACACATTTAAACACAGTAAGTAGTAAATGCAGTCACTTGCTCCTCAAACTAGTAGTATCATAGTATGACAAATGTAAGCACACTCAGTGCTGTTGGATTCAATCAAGAAATTTGGCCAGTTGTCATACTTATATATCCATCACTGTTTGACTTATTGTCCAAACAGGACATGGGGCTAAATTAACCTACATATGAATCGTAAGACAATAAAAATCCTTTGAATCATTTTCATTGAGAATATAAATTTATCAACTTTGTAAGCATGGTCTGCTTTTCATTTTGTTTTTTTCTTTGTCAGTATTTTTTTTCATCAATTCATGTCACACTCACCATCCCCTAAAACTGAATGCAAAACTTCAAAGCAATACACAACACGCTGTGGATTTAATGAAGAAGTCAATTCTTGATGCAAAAAGTAAGTAATATTTTGTGACTCTGAAGAGACTTCACCCCTCTCTCCTCTCCCTATCTATCTGAGAGAGAGAGAGAGAGAGAGAGAGAGAGAGAGAGAGAGAGAGAGAGAGAGAGCACAATAACTAATGACTCAGAAAATTCACACCAAAATAATGGAAGTTGTGTGTCATCCTAAAATCCTTGCGAGAATTGGGTAAAATGCAGAAGAGCAGGGTTTGAAATACCTTCCTTTCTGATTATCCTGGATGACTACAAACTTCTGGCAGACTAGTGGAAATGCTCTCTCAGCTTGTCTGCTGGGTGTAAGAGAGAAGGGCGACTTACAGATCAGCTATAGTGCAGACTGACTGCATTCCTCCCCCACCCCCAGTCTTTGTCACTTTCACTGCTTTACCTCTCCACCTTCTCACCCTCACCCACTTAGCCCCCACACTCTCATTCCCCTACCTCCCCACACACACAAATCCTAATCCATCCCTACCTTGGTTTTTGTCAGAACGAAACGCAGCAGAGCGCTATTTCACTGAGAAAAATTATGTTTTAACAAACATACAGGCATTATTCTTGATTGGCATGAAAGTGACCAGTTCTATTCTTTTTATTTTCTCCCTATCAGATGAGTATCACATGTGTGCTGATCATGCCATTGTTGAATATGGCTGCTGACTTGTCAATGCACTACTGGTAGTTAATTTTGTTAACTGTCTTTTTAACCTAGGGAAGGCAAGTACAAAATCTGGGGGGAAGGGGGTGGGCAAAGCATATTTCATCACCTACTTGACCCCAGGACAACAACAAAAAAGTCCAGTATCTGGAATTTCTAGTCCCGATGAGTTTGGGATTTTAGATACAAAACAGTCATTGACCATTGTATGCAGGGGCAAAATGGGGATCATCATTTTAATCCTCTGTCCCTGTTTGGTTATGCCTGCAGAAGCCTGGCTTTTGCAGGGTGTCTTATTCTTGGTACTGCTTTAGATAAGAAATTCAGCCAAACAGAACTAGGACACTGATCACAGCTTGCGGGAGTTTCTTTCATTTGGTACATAGGTGCTTTGCCAGTGGCACCGCAGCAGTGGTTGCATGCAGAATGCTTGTAACATAATTCATAAACTCATCCGTAATGCACTGCCACATCCATTCTGTTGTCACAGTATATCATCCATGCTTAAAACTTGTTATTAACAGCCTATTTAGTTTATGATCTTTTACACAACAACAATTTGCTGATTACCTTAACCAAAACAAACACAAAACAAAAAACACAGCAATAGTGGACAGCCAATCTACTTGGGGAAGATCCATAGGAAAAATATTCTCACCAGTATTGTCTGGTGTTTACTATATTCTGTACTGGTATATTGATATCTTTATTAATGCTGAATTCTCCTGATGGATACTTTCCTTCAGTTCTTAATGATTCTAAGTTAAAGTCAGAGTATTAGGGTCTTCACTCAAAGTCAAGAAGTGAGAAGGTTCTCATTTGTGCAAAGTGGCTAGATTGCTCCTTCCCCCAGTCTCCTGTAAAATCAGAGACAACCTTAATCTATTTTTTAAAAATCTAATTCACTTGTAATAAATCTTTTATATAACTACTACATATTAAATGGAACTGAGTAAACCTTGACAGAAACTGATAATTTTATGGAAAAAGGAAAATGGGGTGGGGTGCGGTGAAGGTGGGGTGGGGTATGGTCGAGTGGGATATAAGCTAAGGACATGAGAGAAATGAATCATGACCAGGGGCTGTAAAATATGACAGTGATTAGAAAACAAGTATAATTTACAATACCACGGAAAAGCTACATTTTTTAAAAAAGTCAAATAAACTATCCGCCAACAAATACATTAAAGATTTCTGGTATTGGTCACCATTTCTGGAATATTTCTAATGGCCACTCAATGACTTGAATAATTGCTTCACTGTATCGGTCATTTTTCCGTTCTTTCTCTGTGGACAACGCCGTCGTCGTTGTCTAAATCATCTAAACGGCCAGTTAAATGAATGGCGGGAGGCCCGGAGTCCGCAATCCTGTGTGAGTAGACTTCAGCTGCTTCAAATGAGCTATGGTCACAAATGCAGTCCTTAGTAATTTCATACCTTTGAAAATACAAGATCACAAATACTCCTTCGATATGATTAAAACAGAATAAAACGCGTGGCAGATGTTGGCCACAATGACAAAGAAATTATAAATAGAAGACTGACATGAAGTGATCAGCTGTTTGACTAATCTAACTGACCTACCTTTCCGTTAAAAGAACCCGTTCCTTGGTGGCTGACTCTAATGTCTTCTGAAGGTCACAGTATCTGAAATGGAAAATAAATTCATAATAATGTTTTAAACCGAAAAAAAAAAAAACAATTACTGATGGCTAAAAGAAAAAAAAATCCAGGTCAGGGGTCAGTCATTGTCGCTTGTCTCCGAGTTGGACATTCAAGTTTGATACTGTACCTTTCCGCCGCCACCAAATCACTGTTACTTTTCGAGAAATTGCCCGACTTGACACACTCTTTGCAGTGGAAAGGACGATTTGAACGTAACAAAGCGGACAACGTTCTACAGCCACAGAAAGCCCGTCTCCAAAGACAGAATCAAGGAGAGGATCGTAGGGTTCTTCACTTTCATATCTCTCGTCTGCCATAACAAAGATCGATCTGAGCGATTTTGTTTACTTCCGGTTGTTCATGGGATTGTGGTACAATACAGACTTCCAAAACCTCCTCAAACATTTAACCGATATAGTATTTTCAAGTTTTTATTCATTTATTTATTTTTGGTTCACCTTCCCATGAGTAATATCAGGCTGTTGTTTATTATCCAGCCAGACACAGAATCTAAGAAAGGTGTTTTATTCAGTTTGCAGAGGTTATGAAAAAATGCAAAGTCATTCGATTTCACAAACTGATGCAACCTCACACCACGTATCCGCTGTCCGATTTTGTCATTTCATCCTCTGAGTGTGATGTCTGTTATTGATAAATAAGTGTTCTCTCCATGCATATTTTTTTTATTTCAGAATCTTGGTCTTACGTTTTCAGTTTGGCGTTTATGCTGAATCGCTGTGTTAAAGAATCAATAACATCAAGTATAGCGTAAGGAAAACAAAACAAAACAACAACACAAGCCACACACACACACAAAAAAAAAAAAAAAAAAAAAAAAAAAAAGAAAGAAAGAGAAGCACACACTAGAAGTGGTAGTAGCAGTGGTCAAGTTAATGTATTGTTTTTAGCCCAGCCAGCCATAGAAG
>JADBJO010002584.1:0-2500 GCA_016801955.1 Conus betulinus | reverse complement strand
TTTCCTATTCGTGGATATGATGTCAAGATACCAGAGAACTATAAAAAGAAATCCATACATAGATGTGAATTTAGACAATGACGCCACATTAAAGAATTACGTTACTTTGTGGAGCCACTATTTCCTAGAGTTTCTCTGCGTTAAAACTCCTTTTCGAACTAATCGATCGAGTCTCTTCAAACACGCTGATGCTCATTTCCCCCCACTAATACTAAACGATTTATAAATCTATTGTGATCTTGAGGATGCGTCACCTCGCTCTTCCATCTACTCCTTTTCCATGAAGTACATGCAAAGCAGAAACACCGTGTTCCCAACAAAGGAAAAACAGAAGAACGCTTTTTCCAAACGGTCCAAAGTCAGCCTCCACCCCCACAGAACCACCACAGAAGATGCAGCAGCTGGCGGGACGCCTTTCCTCAGTAGACATCTTCCCATCTCCACGCTGATAGTGCCTCGGGAACTTGGTGGAGGAAGAATCTTGGGGGATGGCGTCGCTCTCTGAACTGGCTGTGGTCGAGATGGCGGTTGTTGGCGAAGTGTCAGGTGATGAGGAAGTCTGGGGTGAGAGCGGCAGGTCTGGGGAGTGGAGGTAGGGGTGGCGGCTGATGGCTGGGGCCGGTGGCTCTGGAGTCGCAGGACCAGGATGGTGGCCAGGAAGGTGAGCACGCTCTGGACCAGGACTCCCACGAGGAAGGTCATCACCTTGGGCAGCTCGTCCAAACCACGAGGCATCACGCTCGTGAAGTAACTGTGGGACACAACCGTAGCGGAAAGAAAGAAAACAAAACAAACTGAAGAGGACAGCAGCTTTTCTGACAAGAAACCAACATAGAGATAGAGATATGAAAGAAATGACTCCTTTACGCGCAACAGAAAACAGACAAGTGAATTTTCAACAAACCAGTCTTCTTAAAACATCATAAACAATAGACAAAACAACAACAAACAACAACAACAACAACAACAACAACAACAACACACAAAGTATGTTCGACAGTATGAAAAAAAAAACCCCACCAGGGTATTGACTGATATTGATGAACAGAGATCAAAAGACTTTGTTTTTCTACTAATGGAACATTAGTATATTTCTTTCATTAGATTTAGGGCTACAGCCCATCAAGGGGGGAGGGAGGGGGAGGTCAACATGAACAGAGGACAAGAAGTTCAAGGAACAAGTCAGAGAAGAAAGAACGATTAGAAACAAGAATGAATATGAGTATCAGAGAGAGATACTGTAAACAAGAACGAAAATAAAAGACACAGAGAGAGAGAGAGAGAGAGAGAGAGAGAGAGAGAGAGAGGAGAGGAGAGAGAGGAGAGAGAGATTGGACAATGTAAAATCGGCTCTAGAGTCACAAATGAATGACACTGGACCTCTTGGCAGTTAGGCCGCTGTATACAGTCCGTTGATCGGAAATGACAGTATTTTAGGTACCGAAACAGTTACAGTGTCCCCAGCTTTCGCGCTGGAAGTTCGCAGGAGGAATACACTTGTCACAGTTTCTTTTTTTTTTTTTATGGCGCGCGCACGCGTCTGTGTGTGTGTGTGTGTGTGTGTGTGTGTGTGTGTGTGTGTGTGTGTGTGTGTGTGTGTAGGGGGGGGGGGGGGCGGTTCTTGTCCACAGTTAAGTGTGTTAAGGGGTCAGATGGAAAGAATTGAACATCAAAGTCGCCCTTCATCAAAGTGAAGGATGTGTCCTCTGAGACTGCTGCTCAGACTTATAACCACCAACACTGCAGGTGTTTCTTCCGGGCCTGGTTGACGTTACGATATGTTTTGAAAAGGAAGCGTAGGGTTCAGATCTGTCGCGTAAACTCAGACCAACATAGAATTCATATCTTCATTCTCACTCGCCATCATAAAGAAGAAAAAGTTTACATACAAGATGAGCGATTGATTGCGGGTACGAAAGTACCCCTTCCTCCCTTCCCTCCTCCTAAACGGACAAAACACAACAAAACCGATAGGAATTCCACACGAAACCCAACCGCTCATTTCGGTGGTGAAGGTCACGTTCGTGTCACCTGAATAGACCGAGGTGGAGAGGAAGATGGCGACGAGGAAGGAGACCTTCTCCCCGCAGTGAAGCGGCAGGAGGAAAGACCAGCAGGTTCATGTAGGAGGTGACCATCATGGGCAACACCAGGCACACCGTGTAGAAGGCCGTCTTCCTCCTTAGCCTGACCAGCAGGTTAGGGAACGTAGTTCTACCCCCGTCCATCGAGAACAGCTCCAGCTGTGGAAAGAGAGAGGCAGGAGGGGGTGGGGATGGTGTAGGGGTGGAGGGGGGCGGGGGGGGGGGAAGGGGGGGGAAGAGGGGGAAGGGGGGGGGGGGGGGAGGGTTGTGTTCATCGTCTTCTTATTCTGTGAAATGACTATATATACTGTCTCATCGTTATGGTGTCTACTGTGATATGGCTGATGCCCTTCCTGGTTTCAGCAATGAGTGAGAATGGATTTGCTGATTCTTCTTTCTTCTTCTTTAAAAAAAAA
>JADBJO010002583.1:286546-302063 GCA_016801955.1 Conus betulinus | reverse complement strand
GACACATCATTCAATTACCAAAGAAGGGAGATTTCAGCAACTGCGGAAAACTATAGAGCTACACACTCCTGTCAGTACCAGGCAAGGTCTTCAACAGGATTCTTTTAGAGAGAATGAAGGATGAAGAAGACAAAACACTTAGGGACCAACAAGCAGGCTTCCGGAAAGAACGCTCCCGCACAGACCAGATTGCCATGCTAAGGATCATCATGGAACAAACTTTAGAATGGAACACTTCACTCTACATAAATTTTGTGGAGTTTCAGAAAGCCTTTGACAGCAGCTTGCACAGAGACAGCTTGTGGCAACTACTACGGCACTATGGAGTACCAGCAAAGATCACCAATTTGATCCAGAAATCCTTTGAAGGAATAGCATGCCAGGTGGTCCACGCGGGAAAGACAACACGTCGATTTGAGGTGAAGACTGGAGTCTGCCTGGGTTGCCTCCTCCCACCAGTCCTGTTCCTTCTGGCCACTGACTGGGTGATGAAGAGGACAACGGAAGAAAAGAGGAATGGCATACAGTGGACACTCTGGACCCAGCTGGACTTCACGGACTATCTAGCCCTGCTCTCCCATACCAGATAACAGATGCAGGACAAAACATCAGACCTGTCAATCTTTGCAGCAAAGGTCAGCCTTACCATCCACCAGCAGAAAACCCAAATACTAAAACTTAACATGGTCAGTCCAGACCCTGTGGTACTAGATGGAGCCCCACTGGAAGAAGTCAGCAGCTTCACCTATCTGGGCAGCGTAGTCAACCAGCAAGGAGGAACTGATGCTGATGTGAAAAAACCAGAATAGGGAAATCAAGAGCAGCCTTCATCACTCTGAAAAAACATCTGGAAATCTCGACTAACCACCACCAGGACGAAAATCCGCCTCTTCAATTCAAACATCAAATCCGTCCTCCTATATGGATCAGAGACCTGGCGAACCATAAAAACTACCACTCAAAAACTGCAGACATTCGTTAATAGCTGCCTGCGAAAGATCCTCCAGATCCACTGGCCATAGACAATCAGCAACAAAGAGCTGTGGGAAAGAAGTAACCAAACTGCCAGTAGGGCAAAACATCTGCAAAAGAAGATGGCGGTGGATAGGACACACGCTCCGAAAACCCCCAGACAACACCACCAGAAAAGCCCTGACCTGGAATCCTCAAGGCAAAAGGAAGAGATGAAGAGATGAAGACCAAGAAACACCTGAAGACGGGACCTGGAATCGGACACCAGGCAGATGGGTTACAGCTGCAGCAAATTAGAAAAGACTGCCCAGGACCATGGATGGTGGCGGGCAGTTGTTGATGGCCTATGCTCCGGCAAGAGCAATGGGCCTAAGTAAGTCAGTCAGTCCAACTTGTCACAGTGCCTCCTTCCAAAACTGAACAAACACCCCTTCCCCCTCCACTCTTTCACCAGTGCTGTTCTCAACAACTATCTTTATTTCTTTACAAAAAAAAAATCAATAAATAATAACTACTTGAAAAAAGGGGAGATGAAGAAGAGTATTTGTTAACACTGCCTCCATGCAAAATTGAACACCCCTTCCCCACCACTCTTTTATCAGTGCTGTTCTCAACAATCATCTTTATTTCTTTACGAAAAAAAAGGATGATAACAATAAGATATATTTTTTTTTTTCAAAAGGGGAGATGAAGAAGGCCTAAAGTCTCTGGCTGTTTACTGGGCACAGGAGACAGGGCAGTGAGCAGTCACAGTGACAGCCCACCTTGGGCCATTGCCACAGTATGGGGTCCTCATGGTATTGATTGGATTGATGGTAATGGTTTCCTGATTTAGGATCTCCATTCCATGCCCCCTCCCATTCCATTCCCCGCCCCTTCTCTCCTTCCCTGACTCCTTCCATCTCCCCCTCCAAGTCCTTCATCTGACTGACAACAGGTCAGTTTGTTAACCCCGAGAGGAGCCCACAAGTGCGATCTGTGATGCATTACCACAATCTATTTTGGTGAAATGGGTGTTTACTTCAAGGATGAACACTGACAAAAGAAGGAAAGCAGCGGGTCGGTGATCCACGGTGCTATCTCTGATGTAGTACCACAACCTAATTCTGTTTCCCCTGAAATGTGTTTTTACTTTAAGGCTGAGCGCAACAAAAGACGGGCAGCCATGGCTAATGATTTAAATTTTAGGTTTTTCTACCTCCCCTCCCTCCATGCAGTATTCCCCCCAACCTACCCAACCCCCCCTCCCCCCGTCCCCCTCAAATTTCTCTTTCACTGTTTAAGTGTAAGATGGAGGATTTCAAAGCATGTACTTCAGAAACTGTGCCATTACAGTAACAACACTGAACAAGAAGTATGATGAATGACTAATGAACATTAGTTTTACCACTGTAATAAAATAAAGAATCATTTCTACTGCTTTCCCTCCAAAACGCCTTTTGTCCTTTCCTCTCTATGTTCCACTGTCCCTTTCACCATCTCTCTCACTCTGTGAGCATACAAGACACTATATCATTCTTTCTCACACCTCTTCCCCAAGTCTCAGAAAAAACAGTGAGACTGAAAAGTGTTTCCTTAAGTGAACGATTTTCTATTCAACTGAACGTCTTTCGATCAGATTGATCAAACTTTCTATCTGACTGAACCAGTTTCTAACCAACTGAACAACTTTCCATCACAGTCAACGGCTTCTGTCTGCCGAAGAACTTTCTGACAGAGTGACTTTGTATTTCAGTGAACGACTTTCTAACTGATTGAATGACTTTCTAACCGACTGAATGGCTTTTTTATCTAACTGATTAAAAGAATTTCTTCTCACAGACCACTTTCTATCACACTGTCTGAATTTCTATCGTACTGCATGGCTTTGTATCACACTGAAAGACTTTCATTCTACTGAATGACTCTCTACCAAAGTGAATGACTTTCTATCTTACAAGATAATTGTTCATTTTAGTGAATGGTTCTATCAGACTGAATGATTTTCTGTCTAAGTTTCTATCTGATTAAACAATTTTTTTTTCTAAGTTTCTATATGATCAAATGATTTATAAAAAAAATCTGAATGCTTTTCTACCAGACTGAATGACTTTCTACCATACTGGATGAATTTTTATCAGACTGAGACTTTTTATCAGACTGAAAGATTTTCTTCCTGACTGAACCGCTTTCTGTCAGACTGAATGATTATCTATCTGACTGATCATTCTTTGTGTTTAATCACGTGTAAGGACATATCTACTTTAAAAAAAAGGGCATATCTGATTTCAAACACACAACATTTACACTCTCACTCTCTTTCCCAGGCTTCCTTCATAACATTCAGTAAACCTGGATCACTCAGGTAACAATGATGTTCATTCCACACATCAACCAACTGCACATGAGAGAGAGCCATGACTGCCATTCTTTTGTGTATTGATTTCCTATATTTTGGAATAAAAACGATGAAATGTCTATCTTCAGGTCATACAATACACTGGAGCCATGGGGGAGAATAAGGAGCATGGAAGGTAAGTGGTGAGAGGGAGATAAAGAGGAGGGAGAGTGAGAACAAAAATGGGGAGGGGGTAGAAGGAGAAGAAGGAGAGAAAAGGGGACAGGAGCAGGTTTTAAAATAGGATGACCTGCAATCAGTAGGTTGGCCCCGAGGTCAGGGATGTTTGTGACACTGAAAAACCATACTACAGGGTCAGGGTATGGGGTAGGAGCCTGTAGGAAAGGTGAGGTAGAACACCTGGGGGTGGAGGGGGGTGGAGAAAGGGGAGGGGGGTGGGGAGCTGGAGAGAGGGAGGGAGAGGAGGAACAAAGGACAGGATGAGGGAGGAAGTGGTGTGCACATGCTCAGTTCTCAGAGGCCATTCCCCTCACTGTCCCTTGTGGAATACCCACAGGTCAAGATATAGGCTGCCTCCCTCTGACCCGGGCCTAGTATCTACTGTTTCACACGAACACGCACACACACATGGATGGGTATATCACAACGTGTGGTCTAGAGTCAAAATATTCCGCTAATTCAAGAAAAAAAAAAAGGTGCAGTTATGAAAGCTCTTGAACGAAAAAGACCACTGTTTTGACTCTTTTTCTCTTTTTTTTTTTTACGGTAAGATAATATATATTACTTCATTAAATTTAAAACTAGAAAAGCTCTCTTTTCTGTTGATAGTGCTTATCATTAATCAAACATCAGCAGTTCCAGATTATTGGCGAAAAAAAAAAAAAAAAAAAAAAAAAAAAAAAAAAACCCAAGATTAACTGATGATAATTTCAACTATCTTCAAAGGAATGGAAATCACTTTCATTGCTGTATATTTTTGCATGCAAGTGAATGAAACCTTGAGACAATACATCAATACTAAAAGATCAGCAGATCAGAATGACTGTTCTGTTAATTCCAGACATACCTCTTCACAATTCATGACAAAAAAAATCGAAAATTAAAAAAGAATACATCATAAGATACAAACATGTGATCAAGTTAAACGAAAAACTGTATATACTTATTTCTGTTTGAAAATACGCATGGGCAAGCCATTTTACATGAGGAATGTCAAAGTTGGCCCGGCTGATCTGAGACAGAAACTATGACGACAAGTGATGTGAAC
Source organism: Conus betulinus (assembly GCA_016801955.1). Lineage (NCBI taxonomy): Eukaryota > Metazoa > Mollusca > Gastropoda > Neogastropoda > Conidae > Conus > Conus betulinus. The sequence goes on along the minus strand of JADBJO010002583.1, from coordinate 297,486 downwards.
AACTGGAAAAACATCATCATCATAACTTGACGACAAGTGATGTGAACAACTGGAGAAACAACGTCATCATAACTTTCTCTTGGGTAATCCTAGCCCCTCCTGGTAACGTTATTCCTTAAATGTCCATTAACTAAACGAGTATCTCACCTTTTTTTTTTCTTTTTACATTAATTAAATTTTCTACAACTTTTGCGCAGAGTACCTGTTAGCAACTTTCACAAAAATACTTCTTTGTATATTAGGCAGTTCGATGCTTATCCAACTAATACTGACATGGGTTGATTGCTCTCCTATGCGAGGGTTGGCAGACAGCAATTAATGGCTCTCTGGTCCTCAAGACTCCCCACGGAGGGAACGTCCATCTCCGACAATAAGATCAATACCCCCTTCCGTCTCTGGCTCTAATGATTGGTTCTTCTGATTTAGCTCACAGTCAGCAGTCGTCTTGTCTCAGACAACATTGTGGACAAATGCACACCTCTGGCAACTTGACGGCTGGCTGCTGTGAATGGTCACATGACTCAACAGCCGTGGACAGGGAACAGTCCAACTACTGCACTGCTGACAACCCGCAACAGTCAACAGATGGTTCCGACACTTTCTTCCCCTTTTTTTCGTGGGTATACGTGATTTGTGTGACGTTATATCTCATTTGGTTGTTCAACTGGTGGCTGGTGGTTGAAGTCTATGAAAATGGACATGAGGAAAGCAAAATGCATGGACACAATGTGCGAGTTAATTCTGTTATCATACTGTGCGAAAAGCAAGCAACTCACCAGGGTGAATGGTAACACAACCTCATGTGTTTCATCGTTTTTTTTTTTGTTTTTTTTTCTCTTTTAGCATCTGAGCAAGTTTTTGTTTACTACTCGAAGCGGATTTCTGTGTGTCTGTTACTGACACAGACTCCTCTGTTTTTCTGGGGCTGTTTAACACGCACAAACTACATACTGCACTCTGGCATTCTGCTACTCTTTAGCTTCTTCCAACGACGCAGATTCCTACTAAAAGCTTAGGGAAAGGGGGAACAAGAGAACGGTCTCCAAATACAGTAATGTCTCCAATGGGAAACATCTTTCAATCAGGTATGGCCATGAAGATAGCTGATGACTTTTTCTGGTCAAGAATAAATGATTAATTCATAACTGAAATTCCCTACAAGCTTTTTGGCCTCAACAGCATGCTTTTTCCCTAGGAATAATTCTTGACTTTCCCCCTGAAATACCTGACAAAGTTTCTCTTGAAACAAAAGTTGCCTTCACTCTTAAAGCAACTAATAGTTTTTCTCCTGATGTATCTGATGTCTTTTCTCATGAAATGACTGAAAACTGAACCAAAATTAATCAATAGATTTCTATCAAAATAGTTGACAACTGTCTCTTAAAATAATACTTAACTGATTTTTGTCTTACAGATTTTTCTTCCAAAAATATATGACATTATAACTTTTGAAAAAAAAAAACATGTTCCCCTTGAAATATTGATAATTTCCACCTTTAAATGACTGATGTCCCCCACGAAAAAAACCCTAAAAATGACAGATGACTTAGGTTTTGAAATCAAAAACAAAGTGTATAAATAACTGCTGAATTTTCTCTAAAATGACAGATGACTTAGGTTTTGAAATCACTAATGACTTGCCTTTTAAACAGTTCATAACTTTTGTGTTAACTATTAGCTTTTGTTCAAAACAAATGATGCCTTAAATCTGGAAATATTTGGTGAACTTTCTCTTCAAACACCTGAAAATTCATGCATAACCTGTGTGTGTGTGTGTGTGTGTGTGTGTGTGTGTGTGTGTGTGTGTGTGTGCGCGCGCGATTGCGTGCGTGCTCACATGCATGCATACAAGCATGTGTGTGCGCACATGTGCCTGTGTGCATATGCATGTGTGCGCACATGTGCCTGTGTATATGCATGGGTGCGTGCGTGTGTGCATGTGAGTGTGAGTGTGTGTGCATGCCTGAGTACACACATGTGTATGCGCACGCGTGTGCTGGGCATGTGTGTGTTGGGCATATGCGTGTGTGTGTGTGTGTGTGTGTGTGTGTGTGTGTGTGCGCGCACACACACACAAATGTGCAGTCATGGATGTGTATTTCTGTTTTTCTAACTTCATACTCTACTACAGTTTAAATCTTTGTCCAAAGATCTGTTACACATGTGGGTGCGTGCATGCATGTGTGTGTGCATGCGTGCGTGCATATATGTGCATGCATGCGTGTGTATATGTGCCTGCATGTGTGTGCGTGCATGCCTGTGTGAGTGAGTGTGTGTGTGTGTGTGTGTGTGTGTGTGTGTGTGTGTGTGTGTGTGTGTGTGTGTGCGCGTGCGCACATATGTGTGTGTGCGTGCACATGCATACATTATGTGCATGCTTATATGTATGTGTGCAAGCACATGTATACACTGACACTAAAAGTGACCATCCTCTCTGAATACGATCGTCAAAGATAACGTCCACCTTCTTTTCAGACAATCATTTTCTCAGGCCGAGTCTCTCTCTCTGCTACACACCACGTGTGCTGCCCTAACTAGAGGGCACCGGGCACCGGTCAAGATAAAGTGAACGGTCGTGGGAGCTGAGGAAGTAGGACCAGCTTGACGGCAGAAACACTGGACTGACTGTGTTCACAAAAAGACTGCAGGAAAGTGAGAGAAAAAGGAGTTTTAAAGTCCTACTTTAGAGTTTCTCGGTTGAAGCTGCGACAATGATGATGATGAGGCATGTCTTCAACAGCTGGCTTCAGGTGTATAAAAATCTCTTGATTCTCAGTAACAGCTGAACACAGTGTAACTGTTTCAACTCATTTAAAAAGATAAATTTTTAAAAAAAAGGAAGGACAGAAAAAAAAAAAAAGCTGAAATCATTAGCTTTTTGAGCTGCAAAGATAAATCCACTGTAATACCTGCAAGAGGCATGACAGAGAAACTCCATACTTACTGTTCTATTCTCATAGGAAATCTTGCTTGCTCTTTAGTCAATAATGGAACAGTAGTTTCAAATGCCTTCCTCCTGTGTCTTGATGGACAACGCAGCCCCCAGCTTCTGTGACATGTGAATGAAAGAGACATGCTGGAGAGGCCGTTGACTGTGGCAGACAAGCTTGTCACCTGTTTTCCCACACCAACAGTGTCAGACACTGAAGACAGACACAGGGCTGACAAAACACTGTCACGAACAGGTCAACCTGTAGTGCCATATATCCATTACATGTTTTTTAACCTCCTGCATCCTGATCCAAGGACTGACTGACCTCATGGAGGAACATTCAACCTGCAGATCTCGTGTTGTAAACATACAGTAGTCAAAAAGACAGGCTGAAGACGAATCTTCAGTATCACACCAACAGAAAGACAAATCTAGAAGCAGCAAGCCAGCCTTGTTCAGCAGCTGACTACACCACGGCTGGCATCGACCTCTGGTGACAGACTTCAGACTATACTACCGTTAATATCACTGTAACTTCTTAAACTGGTCCCAGCAACAGTCTCTTGGTCAGTCTCATGCTGACCAGGCTTCAGACCATGGATCAGCCCCCTACCAACACCTGGACCTCCTCCACAGACTGGATCCCAGCCACGGACTGCCCCACACGACGGACTGGACCTACACCCATGTCAGGTCCGCCTACAACAACTGGATCCTGGCTACAGACTGGCCCAACACTACAGACTGGTCCAACACCTCCATGCAGCCCCACCATTGTCCCCTACCCTCTACCCATCACTGGCGACCTCAGACACCCCAACCGCCAATCACACCGAGCCTGTCCCCTCAATGGCCGAGGTCCTTCGTGGGATGACACCATTCCGAGTAGCTCTGCTGCTGGTGACGTGGCTGTTCCCCCTGGTAGTGGGGGTAGGGGTGATGGGCAACGTCGTCAGCCTGTGGGTGTTGCTGAGGCGAGGGATGAGGCGAACATCGGCATGCAGGTCAGTGACGTCCTTTCACGGTGTGTTGTTAGCGTTCAATGAGGAACACTCTGGTATGAGTACCCTCACAAACAAGCACCAGGTGCGACCAAGTATAGGATAGCTTGTATGACTTTTCCTTTCTTTGTTTTTGCTGTCTCATCTTCCATTCACTCTCAGGGGCATTACTTCCACACTGTTCATTCCCACTCCTCCATACACAGCAACACATCATCTTCTGTTCACTCTCAGAGGCATTACTTCCACAATGCTCATTCTCACTCCTCCGTACACAGCAACACATCATCTTCCGTTAACTCTCAGAGGCATTACTTCCACACTACTCATTCCCAATCCTCCATACACAGCAACATATCATCTTCCGTTCACTCTCAGGGGCATTACTTCCACACTACTCATTCCCACTCCTCCGTACACAGCAACACATCATCTTCCGTTCACTCTCAGAGGCATTCTTCCACACTGCTCATTTCAACTCCTCCATACACAGCAACACATCATCTTCCGTTCACTCTCAGAGGCATTACTTCCACTGCTCATTCCCACTCCTCCGTACACAGCAACACACATCTCCATTCACTCTCGGGCATTACTTCCACACTACTCATTCCTACTCCTCCCTACACAGCAACACATCTCTTCCGTTCACTCTCGGGCATTACTTCCACCACTACTCATTCCCATTCCTCCATACACAGCAATATATCATCTTCTGTTCACTCTCAGGGGCATTACTTCCACACTGCTCATTCCCATTCCTCCATACACAGCAACATATCATCTTCCGTTCACTCTCAGGGGCATTACTTCCACACTGCTCATTCCCACTCCTCCGTACACAGTAACACATCATCTTCCGTTCACTCTCAGGGGCATTACTTCCACACTGCTCATTCCCACTCCTCCGTACACAGCAAACACATCATCTTTTGTTCACTCTCAGGGGCATTACTTCCACACTGCTCATTCCCACTCCCTCCGTACACAGCAACACATCATCTTCCGTTCACTCTCAGGGCATTACTTCCACACTGCTCATTCCCACTCCTCCGTACACAGCAACACATCATCTTCCGTTCACTCTCAGGGCATTACTTCCACACTGTTCATTCCCACTCCTCCGTACACAGCAGCACATCATCTTCCGTTCACTCTCAGGGGCATTACTTCCACACTGTTCATTCGCCACTCCTCCGTACACAGCAACACATCATCTTCCGTTCACTCTCAGGGCATTACTTCCACACTGCTCATTCCCACTCCTCCGTACACAGCAACACATCATCTTCTGTTTCACTCTCAGGGGCATTACTTCCACACACTGCTCATTCCTACTCCTCCTCCACTTTCAGGCTGTCTTCTTGTGTGTGGCTGTTTTAATCATGCTATGTTGGCAGCACTTTCTATTTATCTGACTTCAGAGAATCTAACTTCTTTTCAGAAAAATGAATACTGTACTTCTGAGAGTGTGTTTGTATGTCTGTATTTCATACTCATGCGATGTAATAGCTAGACAATGTCAAAGGTGGGAGTACGTATCTTTACCTCTACAGAAAGAGGAAAAAATAAAGCCGATCTAGGTTAGACCTTGGTGGGCTGCAGGGGGAAAAAAAGCTCTTGAAACAACTGGGAGCAAGTATTTCTGAATTAAATTCTGACCATGAACTAACTCCTCTATATATCAGTGACAGTCTGAGGACTTTACCGATTTTCCTTTCTTTTTCTACTGTAGTGAATTTATGATATACACAGTGTAACTCTAAGCCAATGCAATATCACTGGCTAATCAAAACCCATCTGTGACTGGTTGATTTTGAAAACAATCAGCTCACTGGCCTAAAACAAGAACTGTTTTAGCAGAAATGTTTGCTCTTGCAGTCTAACAGACTGATCTTCTCCAGTTCCATAAACCAGAAATGCTGGGTGAATCCAGATGATCTGTCAATAGGGTGCATTTGATTTATTATGTGCATGGATCAGGATGGAGAAAAAATACTGCATGAAAGTTCCCCCCACCCCTCTTGTATAAAAAAAAAAAAAAAGTAAACAAGGGACATTTGAAAACATTATTTCCTGATCGAAATCAGCTTATATCTCAAACAGCCTAGCTGTGACATGAGGAATGCTCGCTGATGCACACGTTGTCTTACAGGTACTTGGCATGCCTTGCTGTAGCGGACATAGTGGTGCTGCTGGTGTCTGCCCTCAAGACTTGGGTTCGTGTGGTGTGGGGCTTTGAGCTGCTCCACGTGTCCAACGTCACCTGCAAGCTCTTCATCTCCTCACCCCACCTGTCCCTCATGGCCGCCGCCTGGCTCATTGTCGCCGTCACACTCGAACGCTTCCTGGCCGTGTGGCTGCCTCTGAGGGCAACACAGGTGTGCAGCGTGGGGAGGACGAGGGTGGTGGTGGTGGCCATGCTGGTCCTCCTGGCCCTGATCAACTCCATGTGTTCTGGACGGCGGAGCTGCTCCCAGTGTCCTCCGGGCGCTCCCTGAGCTCCTCGGGAGTGCAGTGCTCCAGCTATGCCTACAAGACGTTGGCGTGCGAGGTGTTCCCTTGGGTTCACCTGGTGCTGTACTGCTTCATGCCGGCCACACTGCTGCTCAGCCTCAACAGCCTCATCCTCTACAAGCTCTTCCAGCACCGCCAGGCCATCCCTGCCACTGACATCGACAGCCGCAGCTCCCGCTCCTCCTCCAATCGCACCACCATCGCCAACAACATCCAGCACCAGAACCTCCTCCCCACAAAAACGATCTCAGCTCAACCTGCTGCTGAAGGCAAAGTGGACAGCGGGCCCTCCCCCGTCTTCTGCAGCTCCCATCAGTTCCATCGCCGCCTGGCTCCCATGCTGTTGGGCGTGTCCTTCTGCTGGCTCTTCCTCACCACCCCCCAGACCCTCTACACCCTAGCCGCCCCTCCACCTTCCTCCATGCAGCAAGCGTCGGTCCAGTTCCTGGTGAAGACGGTCTGCTTCCTGCTGATGTATCTCAACCATGCCGTGCACTTCTTCCTCTACTGCATGACCGGCCAACGCTTCCGCCAGGAGCTCAGGCGAGGCCTGGACTGTGCCAACAACAGTCACAGCGCCCGTCATCTCAAGAAAGGCTTCCGACCGAAATGGCCCGCACATGACCCTGCTCCACCCAGCGACCCCGGGGAATGTGAGGCAGGTGAGGAAGGGGCAGCTGCTGCTCTGAACCAGCCATATTTGCTGTGTGCCAATGACACGCACGGCAGCGGCGAAAAGGCCAGTCAAGACTGGCTCAAGCTGCAGTCACATGATCAGAGAAACCCCGACCTCCACATCCACCAGCAACATCAGCTCCTGCGCCTCTACACAGCCAATGGGAAATTTACGGAGAGTCACTGAACCATTGAGTGCTCCGCATATAATTACTAACTTCTAGACCTGATGTGCACAATTGTTGACATGATGCTATCAGCACTGTTTCAGTCTCTATGACTGAAAAAAGAGACCAAAAAAAAGAGCAAGTCTTCTGCATCAGTGACTGTCCAAGAGACAAGGTTAGATACTTTTACTGAAAAAAAATGATGAGTATACAAAAAAAAAAAAAAAAAAAAAAAAAAAAAACCCACTCTAAATCTCTAACCATTGAAGAGACTTGATGAAAATAATAAGAATATATAAAAGACTACAGGTAGGACGGGATTAAGAATTTGAGTAGAAACCAGAATGAGAAAATCTGAAAACAACAGGATAACAGAATTACTGATGCTAGTTGCAGTACAGGCCAGAATAAATGCTTGATGAAAGACAGAAGGCAACAGCTGATGCTAAAGATACCTGAGATCAAAAGTGAGTTTAACAGAGAACCTAAAATAATAAGAAATGACCATAAAGGACAGGCCAGAATAACAGATAACGATCAGAGAACAGATCAGAAGAAAGGATGATCAATACAGGACCAAAAACAAGATGAAGAACAGTCTGGAAGAAAAGTAGATGAATACAGAATGGACTGGAATCAGAGATGATGAATATAATGTATGTGCTAGGAATTCCGCCAACCAATATGCTGGCTTAAAGCTGCAAGAGAGAAAGCAATCAATCGTGTTAGACGAAAAAGATATTTGTCATGCCTCCCCCCTCTCCCCCAATCCCCCTTTCCCATCCAACAACCCCATCCGCTCCCTACCCCTTTCATCTTCTTTCCTCCAGCAGAAAAAGGCTGTGACGCTCACACAGTGTGTAACCGACATCAGATGGGTGAAGCAAAAGCAAACGGCCAGCTACAGCTGCCTCTGTCAATTCAATCAAGCAAACGTATTTTCCTTCTTTGCTTCAGCGCAGCATCTTCAACTTGTGACGTGCATGCATGCATGCAACAGTTCACGAACCTGTGGCTGGATGCTGTCATTTTTGGCATCATTTTCATCTTTCATGCAGGGGGGAAAAAACTATAGACAAGAGTTGTCACTCGTGACACCGTTTGTGTGAAAATTGCTACAGACATGTCAAAGACATCAAAGTGTGGTGCACACTTTGCTCTACACAATATAGGCCAATGCGTCATCAGAGACATGTGACACATATGAAGACCCTCACCTCCGTCATACATACATCACTGTTTGGGGACTGGAAGGGATCACAGAAAATGTTCTGTTAAATTCCAGCCAGTGAATGTTACCGGCTAGAAATATGTATTTTGGTACTTCTGTTTCAAAACTGACAATTTACTCATTACTGGCTGCTATTTGCTCATTACTGGCTGCAACATACTAACAGTAACACTTTTGCTATGAAAACAAAATAGACTGGAATAAGACTTGGTGAAGAATGGACTGGAATAAAAACTGATGAATAAAGCCAGAGGGCAAATCAGAATAAGAGATGATGCACACAGGACAGACCAGACTAAGAAATGGTGAAATGTGGACAGACTGGAATAAGAGATGATGAATACAAAACAGACCCAAGTATGAGATGATATACAGACGACAAACCAGAATTACGGAAGACGGACAGAGAACAGACTAGAATGAGGCGATGAACAGAGAGAACAGACTACAATGAGAGACGAATCTGTGATGATGAATAGAGGACAGACCTGAGTAAGAAATTGTGAACAGAAAACAGACCAAAATAAGAGCTGATGAAAAAGAACAGACGCAAATAAATGACTGAACAGTGGACATGGAAGAATAAGAGATGATAAAAAGAGGGCAGTCTAGAGTACGAAACTGAATACACAGGGACAGAGCAGAGACTTTTGACAGCAGACCAGCCTGACTAAAAATCTTTTGAGTCCATGCAAGATAAGAATGTGATAATAGCGCAGGGTTTGATGCAACACCCTGCCTATGACCACAGAGGGGGAGCCGGAATAGCTTAGTTGGTAGAGCGCCGGACACGTGATCCTGGGGTTGCGGGTTCGAATTTCGGTACAAGGGGATTTTTCCCCTCAGAGTTAACGTTGGTTCTGACTCCATTCCCCATACAGTCCTTCGGATGAGACTATAAACTGAGGTTCCGTGTGTGAATGCATGCGCAACATCTTGCACACACGTAAAATCCCATCACCAACTTTTGGAAGAGAAGGCCAGTTTGGCCGTTGGTATGGATGACACGTTACACATAGCATGCACCTTCCCTGAAGTTGGAGTACGGCGGCCTTAATGGCGGGATAAAAAAACGGTCATACACACAAAACTCCACTGCCTGTCCATACAGGCAGTGTCCACAGGAGTATCAGTGTGCATACGCAGAAAGAAAGAAAGAAGGAAAGAAGTATGACCACAGATCAAAGGGGTACAGTGAATGACATTATGGCAGTCCCTGATCATGTGCAACAGGGTAAAGTTTATACGACCAGTCTAGTTCTCTATGCTGCTCTACATACGTACGCACCATTACCACCATGAAAAAGGCTGAATACCAGACTGTGCTGGAAGATAGACAGAGAACAGACTAGAATGACAATGGTACTATGCGTGCAAATGACGTTTTCACATCAAGATCCAGAATGACATACTTTCTCAAAAACAGAAACTTCTTTCATAATTAATATTCTTATCCCCAACCACATGCAAAGAATGCAAATCATTTTTCATTATCTTTATCAACTGCTCAGGTTGCTGAAAGGGAGGAAGAGTGGGACCGAAATGATCTGTTTACTTCTCATTCTACATAGTATTATGTTCACCTTCCTTTTTTCGTTTGTTTGAGGTGTTGGGTTTTTATTTTTGTTTGTGTTTGCTTGCTGTTTTTTTTTTCTTTTTTTTTTTTTTTTTACCAAAAGCACTGACTTGCAGAGGCCAGTCTGGTTCACATGGGCATCTTTGTACTCCCTCAGCCAAAAAACTGACCAAACTGACTAAACACACAGGATGCCAACTATTTTGTCCAATACTGGCATGATTGAAAAAAGAAAAAGAAATGAAATTGGCTGAAAACTAGAAAACTAATGTACCTATATGATATAACCTTCCTTGTGATTTTATTTATCTATGCATGATTTTGGCCAGCCAATAAGCTGTCCTTAGAGCTGCACTGTTCCCTGGCAATGGGCAAGCTTTGATTTGTGAGATATACAAGTGATCAATCCAAAAAAGTGACAGCCATGAAATAAGAATGATATCAGCAACTGCTGTGCTGGCCACACCCTGAGCTATAGCTATAATAGTAGCTTTAGCTTGACAACAAATTTTGGAAACATTACCGTTACTCGCTTTTAGCACTGAAACCCAGCAGCTATCATTCGTGGTGTGGCTGCCTCTACAGTAACTGATGTCATTCTTTTCATCATGCAGCTATAGTGCAGCTCACCGCTCAGCTCTCGACTCGCAGCGTGCCCACAACCTACTGCTGCCTGTTTATTCTTGTCAGCTAAGAGTCAGTGCAGTGGATTGTGTGCCTCTGGTTTCAGCTGCTGTTCATGCTGTTGGACAAGTGCTGCCAAGCAAAACACTCATGCCACATTTAATCAGACTTCTAAAATGTCTTTGCTTTTGAACAGATTTGTTCTCATTGTGCCAGC
>JADBJO010002583.1:254046-281546 GCA_016801955.1 Conus betulinus | reverse complement strand
AATCCAGGCGTGCTCTTTTTCTTTTTTTTTTTGTGGGGGAAAAAAAATGTAGAACATAAACTGGATCAACAAATGCAGGCAGTCTGCCTGATTGCAGTCCAGTGCTCTTAAGCCTTTCACTCCCGGCTGCGGATATAGCCACGGTTCAAGGGTCATCGCATAAGTGGATCATCTGACCGGTCACATGATATTGTTTACTTGCTTGCAAATGGCAGCTCCCATACAGCGCATCTGAAGCGATTTCTCAGCATGTTCTGGGTTGATTTTGATGCGTTTTTTTTTTTTTTTTTTTTTTTTTTTGTAAAGTGAAAATAAGTCGAGCAGATCAACACGGCTGCCAGAAGATTTACTGCCGAAGAGGTTTGTGAGAATTGTATTTGAAACGCCGTATGAAGGTGAAATTAGCAACAACGAAAGTAAAAGGAAAATGAAGGTGACGTGGTTGTCGATCATCCTGACAATGAGTCAAGTGATTCGGATTACCAGGATGAAGATATTGATCTACCAAGTACATCAATAGGTAGGGGACATTGTCGTGCTGGTAGTGGGCGTAGTTGAAGACGTGATAGGAGAGGAAAAAAATGTTAAAATGTGACACAAAAATTGTTAGAGTGTGATGCCAGTGACAGTGGTTGACAACACTTGTTACGTTAATTTCTTGCCAATTTTTTTTGTATGACGGGTGAAGAGCTAGTAAATGTTGCATCTCAAGTCGACATTGATATGCATTACTCAATGCATCCCTGAACACACTGTGTGCTTTTTTTTTTTTTAGTAAATAACTGCACTTGGTTGTTATGTCCTGTAGATTTGTGCACATTTCAATACCATTTCCACCTATGATTTATTGGGACTTGAATTTTCATGGATTTTTTTTTTTCAAAATATTGTTTATTTTTTCTGAAAATCTTTATTATCTTCCCATGATTGTGAATTATCTCTCATCCTGTCAACATGAAACATATAATAATAATTATATTCTCCATTCATTTTCCTTCAAGAAAATATACTTCTGTATGCTTTAGAGCAATACTTGAATTTTTGCGATTTTTTTGTAAGGTAGGTGTTTTTTTTTCCCCAAAAGTACAAACAGTTCTGGGAGTCAAAGGGTTAAATTATCAACATGCTTCTTGCAGTGCAAGTGTTCAAAAAGCGCTGTTAAAACCACAGTTAGCATAGTTCAGCTCTTTTTAATAAAGTGTCCAAGTAACACCACGCTATTCCTGGCTCGTTAACTTTCCGAAAATAATTTGAAAACTGATAATCAAAATTGCTTACTTTAACAGTCTTTTTGGTCCACTCCCATCTCCAATAGTTGACAATTGTGCCTTCCTCAAACGTTTTGCCCTGATTTACATTTACAAGTTAAAAAAGACATCATATTTCCCCTCAACAGATGAAGCCTATACATGATGCACAACCACAAAAAAATGGCTGAGCAAATCACACTCACCAACTATCTGATAGCCATAGAATTGGTCTGATTAATGCATGCAGAAGAGCAGCAATATACCATAACAGCTATGGTCAACATTGCCTTGAACGTAGTATCATGGAAACTTGGACTGGAAGAACTGGATATGGTAATGGACTCGGCCTGATTTAGCATGTCACAATTTTTTTGCCTAGTTGTTTGGGTTTTTCCTGGCCTGTAAAGTCAACTGTTTTCCTCGGACCAGGAGAGTTGTCCAGCCTGTTTAATATTAAGGAACTTTCAATGTCTACTGCAAGCTTACAGGAATACCTGGAAGAGTCTGTATGTGACCATGTTCTTTGAAGATTAAGATGGCTTGAAATCATGACAAAAGCATCACCATATAAAAACACGCCAAGTGACTTTTTTCTTGTGCTAGGTAACCCATTTCACACACACGCATGCACACGCGTGCGTGCGTGTGCGTGCGCCACCTGGTTGCGTGCGCCACACACACACACAGACACACACAGGCATACCCACACCCACACCCACTCGTCTAATATCACATAAGTTTGTGAAAAGACATTAACATGAAAGTACTACTACTACTACATACATGCACGCACGCATGCACACAAGCACACACACAGAAGCAAGGAGCTAAGAACTCACAGTGTGAAGCCAAAACTTGGTGACAGGAGCGTTGTAAAAACTCGTAGATCTTCTTGCCCATCTTCAGCTGACTCTTCTTGCGCTTACTGGACAGGGCGCTGGGAGAGAGGGCGCTCACATCCAGGGGTAATGTGCCATTCTCGTTCTTACCACTCCCACCCACTGGGTTCATGGCAAATGTGTCACACACTTCTTCTCCCCCGCTCATCAAATCCTACACACACGCACACACACACACACACATGCAGTTTGAGACGATTCCTGCGAACATTCTTTTACCCAGACACCTACCTGAAACTGAAATTAATAGAATTCCATAGCTTCCCAACTGAGCACTGGAAATGTTTGTTTCTTTTTTTTTTCTTTTTCACATGTATAACATAACACTTCCAACCCCCTCCCCTCCTCCAAAGTGGTATTATTCGCACACCACTCATTCTCTCATCAACTCATTTCTGCTCCCCCCTTACACAGCCACGCACAGGTTTGTCCCTGTTGCAGGTCTGGCATAAGAAGCATACATGGCAGAATCTGGCAATACATGTATCTCTACTGACACATACATAAGCACGGATTTTCACAAGCACCTATGTGTGCTACAGACGGCCCTGTACATACACAAACCACTACACTTCATGGTTTCTGCTCATCTTTTTAACATAGTATTGAATTATACTAGAGCCAATACCTAAAATGACAACTGACATCAAAAGTGCTTTTTAAACAAAGCAACCGCACAAAATAATTCAGAAAAAAAACTACAGTGTTCATGTAAATCACTTTTCATGAATATGTCTTTGAGCTGACAAAAAAGGACAACAATCTCCTGCACAGCATAGTATAAAATTTCTAACCTGTAGTCTTGTCAGCCAGATCAAACTAAGGAGTGGAGCTGAAAGGGAACAGTTTAACTTATTTCTTAATAATAAAGGTAAAAAAAATGCCACAAAGTGTCTGTGTTTTTTTTTTTTCATTTTTGTTTCGTTCTTAGTTTTCAAGTTCCAACACAAACTGCTTTAAATTCGTGAAAACTGCAATTTAGTGGGGGCAATTTTTTTGGAGGTTTTGTTTGTTTGTTTGTATTGCATGCTTCCACCCAAACTGTTTGGGAACAAAAAGTGCTGTCATATTTTTTTTTTCATTGGTTGGTTGTTTTTTTTCAAACTTTCAGATCAAACAATTGAAAAATATTGCAATGTGGCAGGTTTTTGGAGTTTTTTATTTTCTTTTTTTCATTTTCTTTTGAAAGTTCCAAATCAAAGTGGCAAAGATTGTTCTTTATTTCAACAGAATGTGGTGTTCCTGGGAGGTGGGGGGTGCGGTTGTTCCTTTTCTCTTTTGTATCCAAATAAAATTTCTAATTATCAAAAAAAAAAAAAGTTGCAATGTGGTTGTGGTCATTCCAAATGAAACTTTTTTCTTTTCTTCTTGGTCTGAGCTGGCTGAACAGACTGAGATGGTTCGGATATCAGGTGAAAACAATGGCAACAGACACTGCAGTTGACCATTTTGTCCTTGAAAACACCACAGACAGAGGGCATTTCCCCTTTTATCATGACTTCAGAAGGTGGACATCCAATGTACACAGGTGGTTGTTCTAGAACTCTTGACACTGGCATTTTGACAACATAAATATGACAGCAGATTATACGGTGTTAAACTGACTGCCTTGATTACAATCTGAAGTTGATGCCATGACAATATCAGATACCTGCCATAAACTCTTTCATTCTGGACAATGCCCCTGACCTTTTCTGCATCACGGAATCATGGTTACGTCCTCAGGGCGATGAAGCAAAATGCACAGGACTGGCCCCACCAGGATACTGCACTCTGTCTTTCCCCCGTCCCTCACGTGGTGGTGGCATTGCCATCACTATGAGAGAGTGTCTGTCCCCCAACGTCAAAGTCCAGTCTGATTTACCATTTAAACATTCTACATTTGAAATAGTGCACCTCATCATCACCCTTCCACAGCATTCTATTAACTTGTTAACCCTTTACCGCCCACCCCCCAATAGGAAAAATAAACTGACTGAAAAAGAATTCTTTTCTGAACTTCTCGACCTCTTGGACTTTTGTATAGTTTGAACGGACATCTTCTGATTGTTGGCGACGTCAATTATCATCTAGACCAGCCTCTCACCCCTCCACCGCCAAACTCCTTGACATCCTGAACACATACGGCCTTGCCCAGTCGGTGGATGCTCCGACCCATTGTCGTGGTCATACGCTGGATTGGGTCGTGGCCGCCAGGATGATACCCTTGTACAGTCGACTACAGTGGACAAAACATTACCTTCAGACCACTACTGTGTGGTTGTGGAGCTATCTGTGCCTAGGCCCCCCACTCAGCCTAGATACGTGGAGAAGAGGAGGCTGGCTGACATCAACATGTCCTCTTTTAGGGATGATTTGAAGACCTCCCTGGACTCCGCCCCCCAGCCCCTCACCCCTCATCAGCTGGACCTGTGTCTCCAGGACACCCTCAACACCTACGCCCCGGCCAAACGCTGCAAGGTGACGAACCGTCCTCCTGCCCGTGGTACAGCGCTGCAGCCGACCAGATCAAAGCTGCCAAGGCCGATCGACGGAGAGCTGAGCGCCAGTGGGACAGATCTGGCCTTCATGTCCATAAAGAAATATTCAACAAGAAGAAACATTTTGTAGATAGAATTGTGTTTAATGCTCAATCTTCCTTCTTTTCAATGAAAATATTAGATTGTAAGACGTCTGCTCAGCTGTATCAGCTCACAAACAGTTTGCTAGGCAGGAAAAGTAACGCTGTGCTCCCCACTGTTTTCACTCCTTCCGAACCCCATCCTCCTCTTCTCTGACTTTTTCAATGCCAAAATCAAAACAATCAGAGACAATCTGAACAGTTCAAATTTCACTGGATCCCCTCTAGATAGTGATCGTTCTTTTTCAGGCCAACCTTTGACTGTTTTCAGTTCTGTGACTGAGGATGATGTTAGAAAAGTGATTGTTAGTTCGCCTAGAAAATCATGTGACCTTGACCCATTGCCTGCATCCATCTGTTCCGCTGTATTGATGTTTTGCTCCCCTTCATAACCCATGTTATAAATGCTTCCCTCTCGTCTGGCGTTTTTCCCCCCAAGAATACAAATCTGCTGTGTGTTCGTCCCCTTCTCAAAAAGCCTTCCCTGGATCCCAATTCATTCAAAAATACAGACCTGTCTCGAATCTCCCCTTCCTTGCAAAGGTCCTCGAGAAAAAATTGTACTTGCTCAGCTCTCAGTTCATCTTACTCAAAATGAGTTGAATGACCCTCACCAGTCTGCTTACAGGGCTGGCCATAGCACAGAGACCGCTCTCCTGAAAGTTGTAAACGATCTTCTTCTTGCCCTGATGATGACAAAGTCTCCCTTCTCTCTCTTTTGGATCTTTCCGCGGCATTTGACACCATTGATCATGACATTCTCCTTTCCAGACTCCAAACTTCTTTTGGCATTCAGGGCACTGTTCTTGAGTGGGTTAGGTCATATCTCAGTGATCGTTCCCAGAGAATGTTTGTCAATGGTCTTTCTTCATCTCCTACACCTCTAACCTGTGGGGTACCGCAAGGTTCCGTCCTTGGGCCGGTTCTGTTTGCTCTGTATGTCAGACCTGTGTCAGACATTATCGATCAGCACTCATTGCTGCATATGAGTTTTGCTGATGACACTCAGATGTACAAGTCAAGCACTGTATCTGAACTCAAGGATGTTGTCAGTGATGTAAAGCTGTTCACAAGATTTAAAGAATTGGATGACTTTGAATAAGTTGCAGCTGAATGACGACAAAACTGAAGTTCTTCTCCTTGCTCCTCCCAAACTCCAAGGTCATCATCCCTCCCTTCCTCCTTCATCAGTATCGGAAGTTCCGATATTCAACTCTCATCCCAGGCTCGTAACCTCGGTGTGACTTTTGATTCCACCCTTTCTTTCAAGCACCACGTGTCTAATGTTTGCAAGGCAGCATATCTGGAAATACGTAATCAGTTCAGTCAGACACTTCCTTTCCATTGAAGCCACAAAAACTCTGGTTTGTTCCCAAGTTCTCTCAAGGCTGGACTACTGCAACAGTCTTGGGCTGGCTCACCAAAGTACCTACTCAATAAACTGCAGAAGGTTCAGAATAGCGCTGCCAGGCTTGTTTGCAAGGCGTCTAAACGTAAACATGTCACTCCTCTGTTGCAGTCCCTCCACTGGCTTCCAATTCAGAGGCGAATTGACTACAAGCTGGCTTCTATCTGTTTCTCTTCTGTTTCTGGCACTGGACCAAAATCTTTTTCCGACATCCTCCACATCTACATCCCATCCCGTCAACTTCGTCCCTCTGCCGACAGTCGCCTCTTGCGCATTCCTTCTGTCAGAACAAAAATCTTTTGGTCAACGTCTCTTTCCTTCCAAGGACCAGCTGTCTGGAATACACTTCCCATCAGTGTCAGACACCTACCTTCACCCTCACCCTCTTCTTTCAAGCCATATGACCACCATCACCTTCGACCTTTACATATATTTAGTTAATCATTATCCTCCACGCAGTTCACAGTCCTGTTAACCCACCACCATTACATATATGAAAGTTTACACAAAGCATTTTCAGGGTTTCCCAGGTTGATTGTTGTTGTTGTTGTCATACCCTGGCTAAAAGACTTTAGGGATCATCCGAATAGCCGAAGCACTTGAACGCTATGGTACAAATGTTATCAGTTGGAGATGAGAACATGTGTGACCGTTTTTGATTACCCCTCCACATGGGCAGCCCACACTCCGACTTCGGGGGACCATGTCGATTAATTCCCAGGGATCCTTTGACCCCTACTTCAGGAATTCATAACTTCATGGCATGTGACTGCACAGTCGTCAGACCACTTGCTCCAATTAGTGGAGGTTTACTCTAGATAAACCTAGTCCACCCACCTGTCCACGACTACCTGGTCCTCTTCAGGGACACAGAAGGTACAGCAGTGAGACACAGGAGATCAGCTCAGAACACGCACCTCTGACTCAAAAAGGTGAGGTCTCTTAACCTCATTCCTCAATGACCCACTTCAGATACAGGAACACTCTCATATTTTTTCCATAGCAATTCATTCATTATACAGCAGGATTCTACTGTTGTTTTCTGAAGGCATGCATAAGTGGAGAAAGAAACGTATACACAAAGGGCCATTACTAGTGTTGAAATGTGGTGTCTAAATTTCAGGCAACTCCATGGAGATGTTTCTTAATTTTTTCAAAGACCGATGTCCATGCTGGGATGATTTTTGGCCTGTATGACACTGATACTGAATTTGGAAGAAGCTGCATGAGAGAAATGTCAAGAAATGTGGGGGGAAGAGGGTGGAACTGACGAAGACCATATCAAAACTGTCTACAAAGTGGTGGTTACTTGCTGAATAAGTAACATTTTTGTGGGTTAAAAAAGCCTAAAATTCCTCCATTTATAGGAGATGAAGGACTGCAGTCTTCATTATTCCTTTAAGTTTAGGGGCATCAAAAGGACTTTGATAAGTCTTTTTTGCTTTCCGCTAGATCACTACTCCTGATTTTTCAGAGACCACACATTCTTTTCATAACGCAAGGAGAGGATCCACAATTGCAGACCAACCGAAAGTTGGCGAGAAAAAAATCTTTGCCTCTTTTCTGTTTGTGATTCATCTGTCTGAATGGAATTTTTACACAGATTCAACCTGTGACAATATTCACAGGTCTTCCAACTTTTTGGAAAACAGATCAAGTTTGCTCCGCCTAACATGCGCTGGTCTGCATGCCGAGGGCCACAACTCTCCAACAGCATGTGCACAAGGGGAGAATACCTGCTTGCATACGTTTCTGCTGTCCAGCAAAATGTTGCCAGTATGTCACCGTTTGTTACACTCCTACATTCCCACTGAAGGTCATCTTCCCTTGTGTCCATCTATGTTGACAGGTGACTGCGGCTAACGCATATCCAAAATAAAAGAAAAGCCGAGTCAAAACAGTGATAATCGTATGTGATCTGAAGTCTCTCAGAGGGAAGAGCATGTAGGGCTATTCCAAAAACGAAAGGCAGGGAGGGGGATGGGAGACTTAAAGAAACAAAAACAGAACTCAGCAAAGTCTGAAAGGCAAACAGCTGGCATCTCAGTCCCTTCTGAATTTGAGGAGGAGCAGTGATCCTTACTTGTGTGTCTTCTCAAAGAGGATTCTGACTGTCACCAAGAAAGATCAAAGAGAAGAATATTGTGGGAAGGCCTGAACACTCTGGACTTCTAACCTCTTCTTCATTTGCCTCAAACCTAAACATGACTTTCAGGTATATGAGGCAATGCTTCCTACAGTAATCCTCAAAGTATGTCTTAACATTTCTACTACCATCGCCATTCTTGTTAGCATACACAGAAACCACCAAAGCTTTTTCCAGATACGAGCATGACATGCATGTGTATGTTTCTTGCACGGAGTTCCTTTGATCTGCCAAGACCACTTACCATCCGCACTCTACGGCGCGACCTCTGTAAAGCAGGAAATCAATTAAACCACGGAGTCATTTCTCTTGGCACTCACAAAACACACATAACTGAACATATACAAGAACAATTCAACCATGAAGCAATTTCTGATCATGGCATTCACACTACATATAGTCTAATTAAGTGTGACACAGCAACTGAACAAATGTATGAGCAACACGAGTTCACAAGAGAGCGGATGTTTCTTTCTCTGTGTACCAACAACAGTAACAAAGACACCTGACAGAGGAATGGCGCTTCTGACTGTCTCTCTTGGCTGCTGCAAACATCCATTGAAAATCTCATCTCTGACAACAACTGTGTGCCTAGTTCACAGACATCAAAAACAACATGGATACTTGAACACATAGCTGACATCAAAACAACATGGATACTTGTACACGTAACTGAAAAAGTGACTCAACAGAATGTTATTTTTTTACTTACATTTTCACTTAAGTCACTTTTTGTGTTTCAAATTGATCAATGTACAACATTTAGAGAAAAAAAAAAATGCCTAAACTGAAAATATTGCTTTTCTTAAAAGGTTTTCATCTGTGTGTGTGTGTGTGTGTGTGTGTGTGTGTGTGTGTGTGTGTGTGTGTGTGTGTGTGTGTGTGTGAGTGAGTGAGTGCGTGCATGCATGCTTATTTCTGCGAGTATGCGCATATGCATTGCATGTGTGTGGGGGGGAGAGGGAGGTGTGCATGTGTGTGCACATGTTTGACGATTGTCCAGGTGGTGTTCTGGCAGTGATGTGGACAGCCATGTTTCTGTACACAGGACGGCACTTCATGACCTGTCCCACCACGTACCTGGCTGGCACTGCACATTCCGGCCACTGGTGTCTCGCTACAGTAGACAAAGGCCAGGTGAGGCAAAGAAACCTCCACATTATTTAATGTAGCATAGCCCACAGACATACCATCCCAGAATCATCGGGGAGAGCTGGCCTCTCTAACGTAACACTGACACCATCAGCACTCCAACATGTTAAAAACTGGCAGGACAACGAAAATCCACCTTTTTATGTCGGGTGACAGCAAACTCAGTTTTCTACTACGAAGCAAACAAGGCACATGTCAGTCTCCATGACTGTATGCAGCCTGTACATCAGAACAGCGACACTTCAAACAACAATGCTCCAAATAAAGACTCACTCCTTTGAAAGGCTTACATCTTCCTGGAGCATTTTCTCTCTTTCTAGCAGATTTCCTTCTACATAATGACTACGTCTCTTTTTGTCTTGACAGATAGGTTCCAGTGGACTGGCTATGCTCACAGAACCTGACTGAGTGTGTTTCATTACCAATAGCAGTGAACTCAGCTCAGCAGCCCGCATCAGCCATGACATCACTGGCCAAGACGTGCCTTACCACTTATTCTATGGCTGAGGTCTAACCACCATGTGTTATCATTAACAACGCGGGAAGGGGGAGGGAGGGGGAGAGGGTGGGTAAGTGGATGGGTGGGGGCTCTCAAGGGGCGGAACAAACAAGGCAGGCAGACATGCAACTTCACATCGTCAGTATCCGGTTGGGGCTTCTGATGGAACAAGGAGGATTATACTAGTTTGTATGAAGGGTGAAGGGACTGGGCAGATGACCTGGATGATGATGACAGAAGAGGGAAACACCTCTCTTGCAAAAGGTGTGTGTGTGTGTGTGTGTGTGTGTGTGTGTGTGTGTGTGTGTGTGAGTGTGCATGTATGCATGCATGTGTATTTGTGTGCGAGCGTTTGTGTGCGCATGTGCACTCATATGTTTGAAACACTTTTGGATCTCATTATCATGGGGATGACAAAAATAATGATATCCACAGCAATGAATGGGCAAACTAACAAAGTTTTGTGTTTCACCCTTTAAGAAAATCTGCTGCTGGGATTCAAACTCAAGACTCAAGACTGACAGTCCATTCAACAAACCAACATACAATGTGCACTAAAGAACTGCAGTTCCCTCAGATTTGTTGCAATGCTGATCTTAGTTGTCAAACCATCCACATAAAGGACAACATGGTTTGCATCCATCCCAAGTCCCCCCCTCCCCCAAATCCTGCTATTTTTCAGCACCTGGACTTGAGCTCTGGAAAATCACATTTCTTTTGTTATTTGGGTAATGCACTCTGCAATAATCAGATTCAAAAGCTGAAAAACTTTAACTGTCCCAAAACCTCCCTAGCCAAAAGCAATACAATTTTTTTTTCTGTATTTTTTCTGAACTTCTTTTGTGGTACTGGGAGATCCTGGTTTATGCCAATCACCCTAAGGGAAATAATTCAGCAAGCATCCTTCCCAAGGGAAATAATTCAGTAAGCATCCCTTCCATGGGAAGATAAATTGGATAAGGAAAAAAAAAACACCAGGAAATTTTCAGCATTGGGAGCATGGACGCTCACAAATCCCTCCTGTAACAATCTGGTTTGAACCTGAATGAGTTCAACAACTACTGATAATTCACCAAACTGAAATATGAAAAGTATTCCCAAAAGCAGAAGTACAAAGACATCACAACAACGACAGGTGCTCAAATGTGCTAATCTAGACACAAAGACTAAAAATCGAAACAGGGTCTGCGTTGATGAAAACGTTACCTCTAACCATCGAGGGGAGGAAAATTAGTGCACACTCTTCAGCCATTCTGGGCTTTCTGCTACAGATTCAGTTAAACATTAGGAGGAAAAGATGGAGCAAGTCAATACAAAGAAGGCACAACATCAAAGTGCTGACTTTAGTTGTAAAGTACGTCAGACTGAATATTAAGAAAAGAATGTGTACACAGAGTTTGCACTCAGTTTGGAACCCCACCCCACCCTTCTTTTCTCTTCTTTCTGGGGAAAAGCAACCAAACACATACATTATAAATGAACATAATTTTACTCCACTGTAACAACAATTGGGAATACCATTAACACAAACACGCACACACACACACACACACACACACACACACACATACACAAAGATGTGCAGATATACCTCCTCTTGCTACCATTCTTAATAAGGACTGTTCTTTTTTTTTTTTTTAATTTATTCATCATTACACTTTATATACGACCAAATATTTCTTTATCCCCCAGTTTTGTCTGCCAACTGCAGAAATCACCACCTCCTACAATAAACAATCTGGAAATTTTTTTTCTTAATCTTTCATAGTTACCGTCCCCCGTTTTTTACCTTTTACTTTCAGGATTTAAACATACATACTTCTCTTCTCTTCTCTTTCCCAGTGAGACTTCAAGATCAATGACTGGAAAGCAAAAATAATTCAGGGGAAGACACTCTTGCGAGTTCTTCCTGACTGCAGCGTCAGCGTGACCTGTCCACACTCAACATAGTTTCATGAATGTTTCTTGAGGTTCCAGTCTCTACATTTCCCCCCCCCCCAGTTTTCGCTTTCACTTTGAAGACTCAGTTATAACATCTAGCTATTACCTACACTACCCCTAAACGTGCAAACCCTGTACCGGGATGAGTGAAGAGAAGCAAGGGAGATGGGTGGATGTGCAAACGAGGGAGAGTGCTGGAGACACTTCTGAGGGGGGAGGGGGGGGGGGGGGGGGGGGGGGGGGGGGGGGGGTGCCAGGAGGAAAGGAAGAGGGGGCGAGGTGAAGTTGCCTGTCGCCTGCCTTACGTTGAAGAACTCCTCGTTGTTCACCTGACTCTCATCAAAGGAGGAGACGGAGAGGCGGCGCTGGGACTCCACCTCCCCCCCTTCCTCCAGCTCCTCCAGGTGCTCCTCCATGGTCTGAGGCATCAGCTGCAGCTCCTCCCGGGACTTGAACTCCAGAGCCAGCAGGTAGGGCGGGAAGAAGAGGCCCAGGATCACCTGGTAACACACACCGCATCAACTGATCACACATATCGCCTGGTATCATATCATGTCACTTGGAAACACACGTCACTTGATATCACACCATATAACCCGATACTGTAATACATCACCTGATATCAATACCATGTCACCTGATATTGCGTGACAAAAACCATACAAATGATGGCATACGTTACAGCATACAGTCATTTTACAGTGTACAATCTTTACACATACTGCAATCAAACACAGAGTGGGCAGGTGAAAACAAGAGGCCCCCCACCACTGTTAATGCACACACAGTAGTGCAGATCATACACAAGCCTCCTTCATCAAGACACAAATAGAAAACACACACACAAACATGCATGCACACACACATACACATACACTACTCTCTCTCACATATGAAGGTAAGAAGAATAGTCCTAAGACCACCTGAAAAAAAATGCATAAGGTGCACAGATTACATCATCCATGAGTATCCATCTGTTTTTTCTTTGGTTCTCAGCCATTTTCCCACAATTACTGATCTGCCTGTTGGTGGCAGCTAGACATTTCATTAAGAATTATCTGGGAAGGGCTGAGCATTAAGACACACAGCATTTTAGGCTGCTAGCTTCCACTCCTGCGGGTTTATGCTTTCAGATGAATCAAAAGTGTTTCATTTTCAATTCATTCAACCCGTGTCAAGCGTGACTGGCAAAAACAAAAAGCATTGTTATCCAGTCCATTTACTATGTATGTGGGCAATTTACAAACACAAACCTCTGAATCAACACCAATAACTCAGACGTTGTAGACTATCCAGATGTGTTTGAAATGGACTTCAGCGGCAAATGACTTCGCTCAATCTGGCAAATCAGTATCAATGCTGAGATTTTCAGTCTCCAAGTGAAGTGATTGCAATCACAATGGCCAGCTGTAAGCATCAACAACAAAAAACACAGGAACCTCAAACTACATCCATCACTTGATCCTAAAACCAACATCTCGTGCAGTTTGGACTTCAGGACTTTTTTTTTTTTTCCATTTTTAACCCCATGCTCATGAGTTCCTCTGATTCTCTGGAAAATTAAGTTTCATAGTCTGATAGATGTAATACAAGAAAAGAAAAAACCTGGCAGTTAAAAGTTCAGTTCAAGTCAGTTGGGTGGTTATTTTAACATCTGTTCATCATCAATGATATTAGACACTGAAAGGCAGCAGATCACTGAGAATGTCAGATCTGCTGTCTCTTGTCATTTTCTATTATCTCTCTCCTTCACAAGTTAGAATCTAGATAGTCCACTAAGAACACTTCTGGATTCTTAGCAAAAAAAAAAAAAAAAATCACAACAGTGTGTCCAACTCTGACTGGCCAATAATGTGTGCAATGTCTGTAGTGCATGTGTCATTTAAAATATGGACGACGCTTTCAAAATGTGCAGTATTCATACCTTCCAATTTGTATTGCCTTGGTAAAATTGGCCAGTATAGTTGTATATGACGGGTCAGAAATTTTTCCTAACACATACACCTAACATCAGGACAGAATTTTGTGTTTACCTAATTTCACTGATTATGAGCTATTTACCTTAGACAGGAGGGCAGTTAATGTGACTTTAGTGAAATTTCTGTTATGTATAGAGTTTTCCAACAAATGAAGTATTTCACTTACAGATGGTTTCAAAGGGCATTCTGAAATAGGTTGAACATTTCCCATAGCTCCCTGTTTAGCCAGATTACCTGCTATTTCATTCCACTTTAAGCCGCAAAAGTGATGGTACCCAGCAAAAATCAATGCATATACATCGATTTCTTTACACAGCGAATAATGTATTTCATTTAATAAAATAAATCTATTCTAGCTCTGCAGTTCCGCTGTTGCAATGATTGTAGAACTGATTTTAAATCTCCACATTAACAATACATTGAAGATGGCCAATGGTGTGTTAAGAATGTACATCAAGGCCATTAGTATTGGCAGCTGAAAGTTCATCATGCGATATCCACACCACATTCCTCACCTTCAGACTGGTGTTCTTCCTCATGCGCAGTCCCCCGATCCAGAGGTCGTTGAGCAGGACCTGGCAGGCGGTGTGGGCAATGAACTGGCGGGTGGTTGGCGTTGAAGGCCAGGCCCAGGTTGGTCTGCTCGCTGAAGTTCTTCACCTCATAGGTCAACAGCTGCTGGGTGTAGTCATCGTCCAGCTTGTAGCAGTGCTCCAGCAGCTCCAGAGCTAGCACCTGGAACTCCCTGCCAGGTCAAAGTTTGCCCGTCTTTCACCTCTTTGTGCACTATTTTGTCAGTTTTATAAGTAATGCAACGATGACCTCCCCCCCCTCCATTTCCATCCACCCCCCTCCAAAATAGAAGAACATAGAAATGTTGTTGTTGTTACGTTTTACTGTTTTCTGAGGTACTGAACCTATGACCCTTATATACAGAGAACACTGCTTTATCCACATAAGCAATCAGCCCTTAATCTGGAGATTATAACTTTACTCAAGGATACAAGAGAAGGTTTTTTCTCTTTTGTCTAATTTTTCTTTCTGCATATTTTTTGTGTGCGGATCCTCCAACCTCCAATTTGTCCCACGTTTTTTGTTTTCTTTTGTAGGTGCAGCCTGCATCCTACCTTTTTTTTTTTTTATATTTTTTTCTATTTATGCACTGTCTGTGCTTTTCTTTTTTAAGAAAAAACAAATACAAGTAATGCAAAGATGACATCCTATCTTCCCTTTCCATCCTCCTCCTCCCCCCCCCCATCAAACAGAAAAAAAAATACAAGTAATGCAATGACAACACCCCCTTCCCTTATAGAATAATAATATAAAAAAAACCAAAACTTTTCATAGTTCAGAAGATAACAATTCCATTTTTTACACTTCCCGTAAAAGAACTACTATGAACAGTTATTATAATGATGTTCCAAAGGAACTTTAGAGATACTGCAATATTCAAAAGAGAACAGTAATTTGCAACAATGGCTTTCAAATCAGTCTCATAATAGCTGTTGTTTGATGTTGAATAAGGTAGAATTATGAATGGACACTGGAACAAATTATGTCTGAAGACCCACTATCCATGTGTATGTGTATGTGCATGTGTGTGCGCCCACATGCCTAGGTACATATCTGCATGTCAGTTATTCACATGCATGTCTGTTCAGAACAACTCACGTGGCATATGATCTGAACTCTTGCGACAGTTCAATCTCAAGGTCGTCCTGGTCAGCTTCGTGAGCCAGCGCACGGTACAGAGTGCATGCCACCAGAGCCTGTCAGGTACACAATCATTTCTGTCACAATCACCTTACAAACAGGACCGACATGCCAACAATCTGATACAGCTGTTAACCTGTCATGTACACAATCAGCTCAGTCATGATCACCAATTAAAAACTTCACCTGTCGCATACAGAATCGTTTCTGTCTCAATGATCCAACGAACAGGAAGGATTTGTAGACGATCTGATACATTAGTTACCAATGAGGAAAGTATCTCCTATCATCACACAAAGTATGATTATCCTTTTAGAAATTCACACATAGAAAACACCAGGACATGGAACCTATAACTAATGTGGTACTGAAAATCAGAATAATGATTTATCTGTGTAACATTCATCTATCAGTCAACTGTATCATGACAACGGCTTCTCTGTGTGTCTGTTCATCTGTCAGTCTATTCGTTTTTATACATCAGAACAATAGGTTCTCCGCATGACAGTTCATCTGCCTCTCAGTCCAGTCTCTCTCATCCTAGTCTCTCATCCATGTTACCAGCATACTTCGACACATGTGAATGTGACTGTACCGGTACCTAGCAGACTTAGGTATCTAGACTTCTAATGTAGGCACATTACAATTTCAGTTTGCCAATGTAACTACTATCGTCAATTCCGTTTTCGTGTGGATGCCCAATCTCCAGTTTCTTCTCACAGCCAGCACATCCCTGCCCTTCACTTCAACTTCCAACACAGCTGCACCTAAGGCCTTCCATTCCCTATCCCAGTTCTCACCTTGGCCATATCAGCTTCAACTTCCAACACACCTGTACCTAAGACCTTCCATTCCCTATTCACTGTTTTCACCTTGGCCATATCAGCTTCAGCCTCCAACAGAACTGCACCCAAGGCCTTCCATTCCCTATCCCAGTTCTCACCTTGGCCATATCAACTTCAACTTCCAACACACCTGTACCTAAGACCTTCCGTTCCCTGTTCACTGTTTTCACCTTGGCCAATATCAACTTCAACTTCCGACACAGCTGCACCCAACACCTTCCATTCCCTATTCATCCTTCTCACCTTGGCCATGGCCTCCTCGCCGTGCTGCCACATGAAGACGGCCATGCGTTGCCGCTTCATCAGCACGGCCCAGATCATCAGGTCATGGAAGGGGTACTCGAAGCGGTACTCTGCGTTGTGCGTGTTGATCAGGTTGGGGATGGTGGTCACCATGTTCCCCACCACACTGGAGCTGTTGCTGGTCTGAGGGGGAGATAAACAGGACGTGAAAAAAAAAATCCAAACACTGTGGATAGGCGCTTTGAGACGTACTGAATGTGAGAATATAAACACTCTAGGAACTCTGAGACAAACAGAATGTGAGGATCAAAGACTGAAGATAGAAACTTTGAGGCAAACAGAACGTGAAAATTCAAATACTATGAGACAAACAGAATGTTAAAATTCAAATACTCTGAGACAAAGAGAATGTGAAAATGGAAATACTCTGAGATAAACAGAATGTGAAAATTCAAATACATGCACTAAAGACAGGCACACAGTGAGACAAACAGAAGACGAAAATCTGAACACTGAAGACTGACACACTGAAACAAACTGACAGCATGAATAAAAGCATCAAAGGGTTGCCACACTGTGAGAGAAAGAGCATACACATCCAAACATCAAGGACTATTGCGTAGAGACAAAACCAAAGTATCATCATCTGGTTTCAAAACAAATAAGATAAAGAAATTCGAACAATACTGACTGACAAAACCAACCACCAACAAACAAAAACCAGCATGCGCCCCAGTTCCCCATACCCTGTCTTTGTCAGCCTTGTCCCTGTCAATGCCCGTTTTCTGTTTTGAGGCAGCATACTTCTGTCGGAAGTAACGTCGACAGTACGTGGAGCGGAAGGCACCTCCCATCAGGTGCTGCATGATCAGTCCAATATCCGGCAACGAGTAACGGTAGTTGGACGACACATTCTGAACACAAGACACAATTTTAGTAAGTCAATAGGTATACATATGAATACATTGCAGAAGGAATGTCTGTGCTTTGCCTGTATACAGCACACACATGTGCATATACTCATGTGCACAGACATGATTGCATGCGCACAAACGTACACACAACTGCATGTACAAATATGCACACAAATACCTAATCATACTGAAATACAAACACATTTCATCAGTTTTATGTTACCCCCCCATGAAAATTCATCTTTTTTCTCAAACTATACACAGTTTTGTATACCAGACTAAACAAGACTGTAATGCAACTGAAAACAGGCAAAAAAAAAAACACACAAAAAACACACATAAAGCGATAAGCAATGTTCACTGATATTCAATGCACAACAGGAAATGGGCAAATGAATTTTCAACAAATGTGCTTTCTTCAGATATCACAAATCACAGACATAACAAACGCACACAGCGTACATTCTCATACTGACAGCTGTCTGGAAAGAATTGTTTTGTGCATTCTTTATGTGCGCAATTAGCTACGTCAGAAAAAAAAAAAAAAGTCGAAAATTCACTAGGCTGTTTCATATCATGTGTTTAACCCTTAAGCCGCCGACATCACATTTCTGCGACCAAGTGGCTCACTGCCAACATCGCTGAAATACGATCAACTATGGTTACCTAACTCCTGATACTCTTACTCTCCAAGTTGATGAGATAGAAAGCCAGCAATAAACGTCATAGTTGGGGGGATTCCCTGACCTGTGCTCACAGCCATTTGCTTTGTCAGAGTGCTGTTCAGATATGTGGGGTTCTTTTTTTATCGAGTTATACCGATTGCTTTTCAATTCACTGTGATGTCACAACGAAGCACTTCAGGTACTCAGCTCACCTTATATTTACCACAGATTTGGTACTGGAAATATTGAAAAGACGGTCAGCTGATCCTGATTCAGTTAAAGAACACCCAGATTGTGACCAGGAGACATTATGGAATAGGGAGAGCCTGACCGAATTACGACAAAGAGAGGCCGACTCTACTGGACGCATGCCAAGTGATGGGTAGGCAGTGGTACCCAGCATGACGTGTGCAAGCATGGTGTTGCTGGCTCTGGGTTAACTAGCAGTGACTGAATTGAAAGCTGCGTGAGTGAAGATTTGATAGGGGGCAACAAACAGCAAAGGGACAATGAACTGTAAGCACAGCTGGCTTGCAATGGATTGAGATCGAAGGGGGCGTGGCCAACTGACACATGTCAGAGGTGTGCTGTAGAAATGAGTCTGAGTGGACTCATACGCACTAGAAGAATTGCTCCCCGATTCTAGAGACCAACAGGCAAGTGAAAGACTTAGTTTTCATTAAAAAAAATGATTGCTTTCAACAGCGAAAGGGATGTGTGTGTGTGTGTGTGTGTGTGTGTGTGTGTGTGTGTGTGTGTGTCTGTGTGTGTGTGTGTGTGTGTGTGTGAGTGTGTGTTTCCCTTTTCTTTCTTTCATGTGTGTACCAGTGTGTGTGTGTGTGTGTGTGTGTGTGTGTGTGTGTTCCCCCTTCCCTTTTTCTTTCTTTCATGTGTGTGACAGTGGGGTGTAAGAAGTTTGTTGTGTGTGTGTGCGTGTGCGTGTGTACATGTGTGTGTGTGTGTGTGTGTGTAACTGCTTTTCAGCAGCACCTCATTAGTCATATCAATAATTATTCCTCTGAATGTTGTTTCTTGAGTGCTGGTGAACAAGGGTGATTTTCAACTGTGATCTACTTCCAGCTCTTCTTCTGCTGTTGGAGAAAATCGATTTATAGTTGTGTTTTTTTTTTTTTTTTTTTCTGTTGGATATTACATACTTTCTAGTCTTCATTTGGTGAGTTGAGTATTTTTTCCTTCTTTGTTCAGGGTTTGATGGCATGCTCTCTTCTTTTTTATGTTGAGACTAAAGATAACCTTCACTTTTTTTGCGTTGCATTTTTTTTTTTTTTTGGCTTGAAATTGCCAAAAATTTGAAATTGTTGTTGACTAACCGTTACTAACATTCTATAATTTAACAAAAGTAGTTTATTCCTCCACTTCCCAAAAAACAGCATGAAAATTGTTTATTTCCCGAGATATCCACATTTCACACATACTGGTTTCAAATAAGAGATTCTTTTAACAAATGCTGGCGATGTGGATTTATGCAAAGCAGAACGTCTGGAGGTGAGAGGGTTTAAACAAGCATGACTTTCCTTATTTTGTGTTTATCTGTGTTTTGGTTTGCTTTTACTTATCATAACATTTGAAGCAACAAAACAAAAAAACCAAGGGTGGATTACCTTGCGCACGTCCCTGATGATATAACGCAGGGTGTTGGAGGGACCTTGTTTCTGCAACATACAGTTAACATGGTGCTGAAGCGGACAAGACCTTCCTCACTAGACTGCAGCAAACTGGTCTTGGTGATCTGATCAGTATCTGCTTCTACTGATACAAGTTGTACTAACGGTCTCCTCGATCTCTGCAAAGTGGATTATTGTAGTACATGCTTCTATATGCGCTGGATTGCTGGTATGAGAAGTTAATCTTCTTTTTTCTGCTGGGGCCAAACTTAAAACATTCAACCACACATGAGACACGATAGCACTGGCTAGCAATGTCAAGGAAAAGCAATGAATATTTTTACTTCTAGGATACCCCTTTTATTTTCTATCATGATAAACCCATTTAAGATATGCAGGAAGACAAACAACCCCGCCCCCAGAATATTGCTTATGTCTGAATGTCTAAGAACTAGCACGAGTGAGTGAGTGAGTGAGTAAGTGTGTGTGTGTGTGTGTGTGTGTGTGTGTGTAATGTGTGTGTGTGCATTTGAGCATTTGTGTGAGTCACATTTCCATGAAGGGCAGTAAACATACCTGTAGCTCTCATAGTCTCGCTAGCATTGTATTGAATATCACGCACATCCATGCAGAGGTCTACTGTTTGCTGACTTTTCAATTGCCGGCAGATTAATGTGACTGTATTCAATACACTCTCGTGGATCTTTCATGGACTGACCAAATGACAGCAGAATAACCTAACCCGTTTCATATAAATATAAAAAAAAGTTGTCCTCAGTAATGGAAACAAACAAACACACACACTAACTTATGGAGTGATAGAGGTCTCCAAAACGGTCTAGAGTCCACACAGAGGAATGTGACAGATCCCTCACACAAACAACTAATGACAGATCCCTCACACAAACAACTAATGACAGATCCCTCAAACAAACACCTAATGACAGCTCCTTCGCACAAACACCTAATGACAGCTCCTTCACACAAACAACTAATGACAGATCCTTCACACAAACAACTAATGACAGATCCCTTACACAAAACACCTAATGACAGATCCTTCACACCACCAATTAAAGACAGATCCCTCACATAGCCAACTAATGACAGATCCCTCACACAAACAACTAACAACAGATCCCTTACACAAACAACTAATGACAGATCCCTCACACGAACAACTTATGACAGATCCCTCACACAAAGAGACAACTAATGACATATCCCTCACACAAACAACTAATGACATATCCCTCACACCAACAAAACAACTAAAGACAGACCCCCCACACAAACACTAATGACAGATCCTTCACACAAACAACTAATGACAGATCCTTCACACAAACTAATGACAGATCCTTCACACAAACAACTAATGACAGATCCTCACACAAACAAATAACTAATAACAGATCCCTCACACCAACAGACAACTCACAAACAACTCACAGTATTGTACAGTTCCTCCAGTATTGTACAAACAAATTACAGTATTGTACAGTTCTTCCAGTATTGTACAAACAACTCACAGTATTGTACAATTCCTCCAGGCGGTCGATGGTGAGGAAGGTGTGCATGCTGACTCCATTCTCCAGCAGCAGTTTGACAAAGTCCACGCGGTCGTTGATCAGTGCATCCATCATTGCCTGCTCCAACCCCCCTTCCTGGAACACCGACATTCAACACTCACTTCAATCCATGGACACTCTAAGTACTCTCTTCATCAAACATAGAAACATATCTACACAACGCATAGTCTCTACAAAAGTGTACACATTGAATACTCTGTTAAACAATTTTTTTAAAACTGATAAGTATTTAGTTAAAATACACAATGCAACGATTATATTTTCTTACCCAAAATAGTTCCATAGTGCCCCTCACCCATACCCCACCCACCCACCCACCCACCGCCCCCAAAAAACAACAATACTGAATACTCTCACACATAATCAAACAAAATGTAACTGAAAGTCTTTACAACAACAAAATTTACATACTGAATATCATTTCAAAAACATTTACACTCTGAAATTCATTTGTTGTTGACCACACATAATCAAACAAAATGTAACTGAAAGTCTTTACAACAACAAAATTTACATACTGAATATCATTTCAAAAACATTTACACTCTGAAATTCATTTGTTGTTGAGGATCCTGATAATATGGAATTTTGTTTGGAGAGGTAAACAGAAAAAACACAGGAGAACCAGAAGTGTTTACAAGTGTCACTATCAAATACTATTAAAGAAAATAAGACAAGCTATATACAAGCATTCCAACTAAAGGAAAATAAAAAGAAATTTTTCACAATAAAAACCCATCATTACTGCAGGACAACAAAGGACTGACACCACAGTAACAACTGACCGGCCACTCCTGGCCATAGACGAAGATGTGACTGCGAGCAATGTCCCACCCTGTCCCACGCCAGAACCAGGGTTCAGCTGATCCATGGAGCCGGCGTTGGTGCCTGTCACATGGCACACTTCACCACTACACTATACAGCACTCACATGGCACACTTCACCGCTACACTTTAACATACAGCGCTCACATAGCACACTTCATCTCTACACTTTAACATACAGCACTCACATGGCACACTTCACCGCTACACTTTAACATACAGCACTCACATGGCACACTTCATCTCTACACTTTAACATACAGCACTCACATGGCACACTTCACCACTACACTTGAACATACAGCACTCACATAGCACACTTCATCTCTACACTTCAACATACAGCACTCACATGGTACACTTCACCGCTACACTTTAACATACAGCGCTCACAAGGCACACTTCATCTCTACACTTCAACATACAGCACTCACATAGTACACTTCACCTCTACACTTGAACATACAGCACTCACATGGTATACTTCACTGCTACACTTTAACATGTAGCACTCACATGGTACACTTCACTGCTACACTTTAACATACAGCACTCACATGGTACACTTCACCTCTACACTTCAACATACAGCAGTCACATGGCACACTTCACCACTACACTTCAACATACAGCAGTCACACAGAACACACTTCACCACTACACTTCAACACAGAGCAGTCACACTAATCCATACACACTCTTACATGGCACACTTCACAGCTACACTTCCACACAGAGCAGTCACACTAATCCACACACACTCTTACATGGCACACTTCACCACTACACTTCAACACAGAGCAGTCACACTAATCCACACACACTCTTACATGGCACACTTCAGTTGTCACACTGAACACACATGTGCACACTGTCACATGGCACACCTCACTACTATACTTCAACATACAGTGGTCACACTGAACACACTCGTGTCCACACACACAGTCACACTGAACACACACTTGTCCACACACACTGTCACATGGCACACTTCACCACTACGCTTCAAATACAGCTGTCTCTCTTACCACAAACTTGTTCACACACACAGTCACACTGTACACACCTCACTACTATACAACACACAGCGGTCACACTGAACACACACTTGTCCAAACACACTGTCACATGGCACACTTCACTACGCTTCAACATATAGTGCTCACACTGAACACACACTTGTCCACACATACTGTCACATGACACAATTCACCACTACACTTCAAATACAGCTGTCACACTGAACACACACTTGTCCACACACACAGTCACACTGAACACACCTCACCCAGGGTTCCTACAGACTCCCAAGAACAAAAGTTCAAGAGTTTTCAAGGAGTGTTCTTTTATTTCAAGGCTACAATACTTGTGTAAAAATTGAAAAAAAGAAATGGCAGTTTGATTTTTCTGCGTTCAGGTTGATGAAAAAAATTAATCAAAAACAAATTTTTACAAACATTGTCGCAATCCTTGATTGTTGTCTGCTATATTTAAGCAAGGGAGATAACTTGTAACTTCATCAACATTGATTTTCAAAAGGTTTTCAAGGCCTTGAAATTCGCTGTCTGAATTCAAGGAGTTTCAAGGAGCATACAAACCCTGTCACCACACTACAACATACAGCGGTCACACTGAACACACACTTGTCCATATACACAATCACATGGCAAACTTCACTACATTTCAACATCATCAGTCACACTGAACACACATGTCCACACACACTGTCACATTTCATACTTCACCTCTGCATTTCAACATAAAGTGCTCACACTGAACACACACTTGTCCATCCACACACACTGCCAGATTGTACACAGACAACTGGTCACACACCACCACCTTTATCAACGAATTCTAACATATAGTTGTCACATTCTATGCAGACTCTTTTTAACTTTTTCCTTAAGTATCGCCTGCCTGTGGCTCCAACATAATCAGACCTGTTTACCCTCAAGCGGCTATTGGTGTTTTTGTCAATTGAACTGAGCATATTTTTCTAAAAATGCATATACACATCTATCAAATTTGTGAATTTTTGTAAAAACAGGGGGTCCCTCCTATTGTTCCAATGTCATCCAGACGTGAGTTTGTGCGCACGTTGTGGGAGTTATTACTCTTTGGCCATAGTGTTCAAACACAATGGTTACATACTGTAAATGCCACTACCGCTAAAGAACTTTTGTTTTGAGATTTTTTTTTTACATCTCTTTTCCTGCTCATCATACTCATCATATTTTCCCCAAACATGTGTAAAAAATATGACAAAATGGTATGGGTAAACAGGTCTGCATAATGTTCTGCTCACACAGCGTTCTGTCAAGCATTGGATTGCATATTCTGCATGCACACAGCAACATGTATCACTACTTCTCTACAATGTTGATCATCAAACTACATCTAAATCTAACACGCAAATAAAAAAAAAAAAAACCTTCAAACTAATATACCAGCTACGATGGTTGCATGACCATGCACAGAGCATGTACCCTGGGAAAAACTGGCTTCACTGACATATGCATAGAAAGAGTTCATATGCTTACAGTTTACCACACACTTTCACACACAACAGTCACATTTTATCCACACACATTAACCCACAGCTGTCATATTCAACACAGACATTTAAACGCAGCTTGTTAATAGCAAAGATACAATGGAATATATATATATACAACGAAGTAGCAGTATCTTCATACGAAAAGAAAGAAAAGAATGAAAAACAGTATGCTGTTGTTCATTACAGATATCGAC
Organism: Conus betulinus; assembly: GCA_016801955.1. NCBI lineage: Eukaryota > Metazoa > Mollusca > Gastropoda > Neogastropoda > Conidae > Conus > Conus betulinus. Next base: position 256,473 of record JADBJO010002583.1, on the reverse strand, counting down.
GCACAAAATCTTAAACAATCGAGGACAAGGGCAGTGAACGAATGAAGGTAAGCGAAACAAAAGGCTTGGCATCGAGACCAGAGTGGTCTTGTGTCGTGACAGCGCGTCCAGTCCTTACCTTTGAGCAGTGCTGTGAGAATGGCAAGGTCAATGTCCTGTGAGCCCTCCCCCATCCTGAACACCGTGATCTACACACAGCATAGACACAGGCCTCAGTGGTGTGTGTGTGTGTGTGTGTGTGTGTGTGTGTGTGTGTGTGTGTGTGTGTGTGCATATGGTGTGCATAACTTGTGCATGTCGCTAAGTATATGTATGCATATTTACAGCACATGTGTGTGTGTGAGTGCATGTGTGTGTGTGCGTGTGTGTGTGTGTGTGGGCATGTCTTTGTGTATCTGTGCCCATGTACGGCATGTGCTTGTGAAACTGCATGCACTGAGTATGCAAATGTGTAAGTGCATGCATACCGTTTGTTCATGTGTAGGTGCATACACACAGTGTGTACATACGGGCAGCATTTGTGAGAGTACCTGTAGAAGTACAAGCATGCAAACTTCAAAATGTAAGCACAATACATGGTAAGACAGTGTCAAGCAATCTACTAGTGCAGCAACAATGGCTGGATGTACCCAATGTCAACTGTAGGAAGTAACATAATTTCTGGTTTACATTTTAGTGCACCAGGCCCCTCTACACTGAAAAAAAAAAAAAAAAAAAACATGTATAAGCTGAATATGCCTGATAGCCTGTAATCAGGAAAGTTCACTTGAAACTGGCATCGCTACATACGGTCAGTCTCATATACACATAAAGGATCCATACCAGAAGTTGCGGCCAGAATATTGGAGACAACAGCAGGACTCACAAACCTGACAAAGTGGAACAAAACCCAAAAAATTCTCTCCCTCACATCCAAAATGAAGCTAATGCAGTCAGCGGTCATCTCCAAGTTCTTGTACTCAAGTGAAACTTAAGACTCTCTCTGCATATCTATGAAAAATCACTACCATGGAGATGAAAAGTTCCAGCAGGATTTTTGACCATCTCCGACAAACTGACATAAGAGGAAGTCCTCAACACAGCCAGGTGAGCCACTTCACACTATGACACACCTCATCACCATCGTTCAGTGGAGAAGGTGAAATGGGTCAGGCATGTTGTAAGATCAGCCCTTCTGGCAACAATCATCCGGTAGGGTGCAGTGGCACATCGAAAGGCTATCATCTTGTCAAAGTCGTTAAATAGATGTTGCAACAACAACAACACAGAAGCAGGAAAATAAAAAAGAAAATGTCAAAAAAAAACAGATTTCAGCAAAATATGCAAAAAACTGTTGATTAAAAACAACAATAACAGCAACAACAACCAACGAACAGACATTCTTCCGTAAAAATCTTTGATCAGAAGAAAAGTTACACCACTCTCACGGAATGAAAAAATCACATCTGGCATGACATCTCTGAACAAGGTTTCTATGGAGTCTGTTGTGAGGTGTTCATATCTGACATCAAACAAGTCCCTACAGCCCTGATATGGTCCTCTGCAGCTGGATGTGCTATACACAACATGAAGTGAAAAAAAAAAAGTTGCTGCACTCTTCTAGAACATCCCTAAAAGTGAAAAGTACATCACATGGAAAGCACCAAGGAACTTGTTCACATTTAACATGAGAGAAGTTATAAAAGGAGCAGCCTGTGTGTAACCTGCATAATACAGTTTCTTCTCTACAGCCAGCAGTGATGGAAAGGAAAGCCTCTGTACGATTTGGACAGTGAAAGAATTTTCTATATGTCTGTGGGTGCCCTAGGTGTTAACCATGCAACCATCTGAAACTTATGCCTTTATTACATGCTACATGCCCATGAAAATGAGCAGATACAATATCAAACGGCATTGAAAAGTGTCTCAAAACAGCTACGGGCAATGGTGCTATTGCTCTCCTCTTCAAATTCAATTAAGAAATCCTTGCTTATTCAACTGAGTTTAACATCACATCACTGTTAACACAGGAAATATCAGACATCATGGTCTACGTGATAACACCAATGACTGGAGGAAATGTGTAGAAGTCTAGAGATGGTCACACACAAGCCCTGGCGCTCACCAGTTCTCTCTTCTTCACACACAGCATGAGTTCAATGAAGAGTTTCTCCGCCTGCTCCACGGAGTACTGGAAGATCTTCTGGATGGTCATGATCAGCTGGTCACGCAGGCTCTCTGGCATCGTCCTACAACACACACACATACGTGGCTGATTTTAACTTGTCTAAAAAACTATCTTATGTACAGAGATTTTTATACCAGCACCCAAGTTTGCGTGCGTGCATGCGCACGTGCGTGTGTGCATGCGTTTGGCTTGCGTGTGGTTACATGTGCATGTCAAAATTTGAAGCATTACTCAAATCAGAGATCAGAGCATTTTCCAGA
>JADBJO010002583.1:245000-253915 GCA_016801955.1 Conus betulinus | reverse complement strand
CAATATTGACAATTTTCTGCAACAAGCACCGTTCTTGATGACTATTTTTTGTCATGCATAAAATGTTTTACACTTTTCAGCGAGAAACAACATTCTTCACTAGTCTTGACATGCAAGACGATGTTGACAGTTTCAGTGACAAACCCCTTTCTTGATGAGTTATTCTTGTTATGCTGACACTTTCTGAGACAAACACCATTCTTCTTCCTGATCTATTTGAGACATGGTGCAGGCAGGCCAGTCTCTCCTAATTAAAAAAAAACAAACAAGAACTTGATTTTACAGTAATGTGAATACAAAACACACATGTGAGTACAGAACACACAAGTAATGTGAAAACAAAACAAACAAATTTAACTAAGACCTTTGTTTCCTTTTTTGAATAACAGTGTATCAAGCATTTTTTTTTTTTTTTTTTTTTTTTTTTTATTGTACAAAAGTGCACAGCTGCACAGGTATGGTGTTGTGTTTGTGCCTGTTTCTATTGGACACCACGCTGCATGAAGGGAGATACAAGTAACCCACCCATCCTCCAGTGTGTACTTGTGAGCAAAGGCCAGGAGATCAGCTGCACGCCCACTGCCATCACACACCACCACCGGCACTGGAGGGTTGTCTGTCACGTATTCCAGCACCGCCCTCACTGTGTTGGCCCCGCCTCCAGCACCACACTGATCATCGGCACGCCACGCCCCTTGAAATCATTGGCTGAACAAACACAAACAAACACCTCAAGGTCACACAACTGCCAAAAACTGACATTCCCGCAGAAATCCTTTCTTTCATCTAAAGATTCTTCTGCACAGATGGAAAAAGAAAATTGCTCAACTTCATTTTCAAAATGCATGAACAAATGTGACAAGCATGTAAGAAAACCAGATCTAAATATATTCTTTCACAGACAACTGAGCTCTGGCATTCAATTAAACAGCTTAAGTTATACACACACACACACACACACACACACACACACACACACACATGGAAACAGAAAAATCAAAGACTTTTAAAAAAGTTCTGGTCTGACAGCAAACTGAAATTTGGCATATGCAACATTTTGCAGAAAACTGGATATTAAGTTCTCATACTTTTAAAATGACCTAGCATCATGTTGAGAATTTTCCATTACAAGTATATGGCATCAATGCAACAGTTTAGGAATATGGAGATCAAGTTCACAACATTCTTGCCAGCAAAGCATGTTTTGTAACTGCTGAGTGAGCACAAAATAATTAGAAATTACAGTCGAATTTTTCTGCAAAGGAGTCTTGAAAATTCAGCTGAAATAAACACAGAAAACATTTTATTTCTGCTTTTCTATTTTTGATGTGCAAAGGAGAGAAGATGAAAAAATAAAGTCCAAAAATATTCTAAACAGAATTCCACCAGTCTTATGAGTTGCTGATGATGTTTGCCTTGCATTCTCAAGTAAGCGGAGTGATTTTCACTCGTGCGTGTGTGTGTGTGTGTGCGCGTGTGCGAGTGTGCGTGCATGAGTGTGTGTGTGTGTGTGTGTGTGTGTGTGTGTGTGTGTGTAAGTGCTTCATCACTAACACCCACTGCCATAGTGCCAAAGACGGTTCATAGTTTTGGTCTGTAAAATTTTCAGTTCTGACATGGTCTCCAACGATGGCCGGGTTATAAGCACCATGACTCAGAACTCCACAGAAATTCCACTGAATTCTTCCTGGTCAAGGCATCCACTCCTGTTGCACCAGACCAACATTCCATAATCTAACCTAGACTCTTTCAAAGTTGAGATAGCAATGACATAACAAAGACACTCAGTGCAAATGTGACAGTTACACATCAACTTATGGGACACTATTGGAAGAGCAACAGTATTTTTTTTTTATTGCAAAAACAAACAAAAAATGCCTTCTATATTTACTGTTTGAGGTGGGTGTTTCTATGAGACTGTACTTAAATACATGTATGAATATTTTCATAGGATATTCCTGCTCCAGCTTAATTTCTAACCCAGTTGATAATTCAGACCCACCTATTCTTGGCTTTTTTTTTTCTCCTTACCTACAGCACCAATACTATATAATCTGCTCATATACCACAACAAGAAAATAAGTATCAACTAAAAATTTGTTTTTCCTGATTACTATCAATCACATGCCATCAACAAACTCCTGTCAATGCCTCAAACGACTTAAGATATACTTCCGAATTTATGTCACACATACTTAAACAATTTTCACCTGGAAGATACTACTTACAAACACCTGTCACACATACTTCAAACACCTGTCTCACACACACTTAAAACACTTGTCTCACACACACTTCAAAACAAATGCTACAAGTACTTTTCATCTTCTTTATAGCCCAACCAACTGCAGGGGGCCTCTCTCAGGGCTGTCATCAAAAATGAGGTAAATAGACCAGGTTCTTTCAAATACACTATTAGCATCTAAAAACTGCCAATTTTCCACAGAACCTTACATCAAATGAAAAATACTTATCTCTTTTAGAACTCAAAATCAACATCCAGTTGTACAAGGTCTTCATGAAGCCGCTGTAAAGTGTTTATGTTGTATATGTCGTGACAATCACATGGACTTCAGACCTCTGTCTCACAGTTCAAACACATGTCACACACATCACACACACACATACATGTTGCACAACTGTTCAACATACTGATGCAGATTTTCTGCTGAGCAATGAACTTTTCCAGCTTGCGTCTGAAGATGATCTCCCCTCCATACTTTCCCACCGTTCCGTTGTCGGCCAGCAGAAGTAGGAGTGATTGCTGTTGAGGACGGAGGAGTTGATCTTGGTGCTGCTCACACAGTGATAGGGCACCACCACCTGGGGGGCAGGTGCGTTGACACCCACAGCAACAGAAAAACAGAACAAAACAAGCATGTTACTCTAGAAGGACATTTAGGTGCGCACAGACCTCCACCGAGGCTAAATGGATCCTACATGGATCCTCCCCTTTGATGCACATACACACCACAGATCCACACACACACAATTCATCCTCAGTGGTTCTTTCATGTAATATCGCTGCTGGCAAAAAAACGGATGTAGATGAAAACACGATTTCCTTGAAGAAGGTGTCAAAGCAGTTAACTTCAATGCAACTGGAGGTTTTTCAGTCTTTGTCTGTTGTAAATGACTGATTCACCTTTTCAGTCTCAGTTTACAGGGCATGTTCACCACAAATTTAGCATCGCAAAGGGTGAAGTGCAAAATCCATACAGGGACACAACCCTTTCTACACATCTGACTATGCGGGAAAACCTTGCAGTTTGTAGCTGATGTTCTCTCATGTGCCAACATTCTACTCCAGTACAGCAGGGCACTCAACACTGCCATGGAACAACCAGTACATGATCGATGCGCAGAAAATTTCTGTCTTTCATAGGTTCCCAATTCCATTGAAGACTGGCTGATCCTACTAATCCTTGCAAGGATCTCTGGTCTAGCATCACAAAGGCTGTAAGCATCGCCCACATCTTCTGTGGTCTCAGTGTGAAGTACGATGGCTGTGTTAATCCTACTGTTCATCCTAAAGTGTGTCATTTTGCTGGTACTGGTCTCTGAATCACAGCGTTCCACTGTAGTGGCCTTACTGATGGTTTCTTATGAATATCTTTATGGTGTTTTACACGCCTGATTATTATTACATAAATGATCATCTCCTTGGGGGGATGATGGAAGACAGGAGAAAGAAGAAACAAAGGACACAGAAAAGACAAGACAAAAGACAGTGGGGTCAAGACCAAGAGAGACAAGGTAAGAAAACACTTGAGGTATGGGAGAAAATGGAGGACACAAGCCATATGTACACACACACACACACACACACACACGACTGAAACACACCCATAACCAAATGCATAATAAAGCTTTAAGACAAACAGTTATTCTAACAAGTATTACAGTTTTTTAGCTGACAAAGCCAACATGAGCAACACAAGAGCAGCACTCACATCATGACCAATCAGATCTTCCTTCCTCTCCACAATGCCCCAGGGGGCCACACCTATGGCCACCACTTTGTTCTTGGCCTTTGTGGTGCGGTCAGAAATGGCGTCCCCCACATGTTTCGTCACGCCTGAAAGATCACACAGAATTCAACATTATGCCACGATTGAAGGTTAAAGTCCCATAGCCTTACAGCCCCAGGGGACGTGAACTATTACAGGGTCACTGCGTCTAGGAGAGGGCATTATGAAACCAAGTCTAACTCTCTCCTTCTGCCACGTTAATCTTCCCTGATGTCACAGGTGTCCATTTAAAGCTGGGCGGACAGACAGGGTTTCAAGCTGTACAGTCCCACTCCACATGAGATTCGAACTGATAATAGTTAGCTTCAGAGTCAAACGAACTGGAGGCCCCTGTAACCACACAGTAATGTCTGTGAAAATCAATAATGATAATGTAGCTGTAAACCTTGCTATCTGGGGCCTTGGTGGATGGGTCACTAGCTCATCACAAACTTCCGTCTGATAGTATATTTTAAACTAATCTTTGATCCTTTTTGATTGTATAAGTTTCTATAGTCAACACAACTACACTGTGTTTCTTTGAAGAAACTGAAAAATGGTTTAGTACCAAAAAAAGATTCTCCTAATCTCTCATCAGTAGCAGCTTCCATCAGTGCACCCATGCTACGTTGATCTGAGTCTTAGCTATCAAACACTTGATTAATGTTACTTATAAAAATTTCCGGAATAAAATGGTCATCTTTGGCTCTCTCACCACCACTGATGGTCTTTCTTCACCTGAGGTTTACTGTAAATCAAGTTCTACTGCTCCATCACAATGATAATTTAATGATATGCCATCGTTTTCAATCAAAACACACTGCTTCTGAGTTTCAGGACAGTCATGGGTTGTTTACATTCTCTCCAAATGCACTAATAAAATCCATGGTCACTGGTTTGCTACTAATGTCATACGAAGTAGCAACGATGGAATGATTGTACGCTATGACACTGCTGACTGAGAATCCTCTGGAAAATTCAGTCACAATGACCATGGCTATTATTCTCACATGTCCTGTCTGACTGATCATATGTCAAGAGTACCACTGCGGCACCTTGCATAGATATGGTGAGTCAACTAGCTCAAGAATCCTCTCAGTGTGTTGCAAAAAATGTTAAGTAAGCAGACAGCCTACATCTGTCTGAGCCTCCTAAACGGCTGTGTCTATTCTACTGGTTGCGGACCCTTCACATCAATGCTCACCACATCGATTTTGGTACCAAGAATACATTCCTTTCAGTCTTTTATTTCTCAAACATCACCATACAAACAGAATAATACTTCATGACAACTAGCGTTTATCAGTGTCACCAACAGCTCCCTGTGATTACTGGAAGTCAAAGCCCATGATTCCAAAGAGGGATAACATATAATATAAACATGTCGGCCACACCCTTGCCCAGAACCGCTGTAGTACCTGTGTTGATGCCGTTGGTGATGATCCAGGCACCGGTGGTTCTGGCTGCCTTCAGCAGGCCTTTCCGGAACACCCTCTTCAGTTTGGGCTGCAGTTCAAAGTTCAGCAGACCTCCATGGACAGTGATGAGCAGTTTAGGCAGTTTCCAGCCCCCAGCTCTTGGTCATCAGCTGCACAATGGTCTCCGGTCGACAGTCCAGGCTGCTCAGACGAATGTACTGCAAGCGGAAGGGGAAACACTTGCATGTTAATGCCTGTCGATAGACTTTCACTCAGTTACAGTCTGTATACATGTAAGCATGCACACACACACACACACACACACACACACACACACACACACACACACACACACACACACACATATTTGTGTGTGTATGTGCATGTGGGTGTAGCTTGTGCTTTGACATAATGTATAATGCATTCTCTTCCGAAAAAGGCCCACAGATCAGTTCTACCCACAGACACACAGACAAGAAGGACAGATGGACCAGAAACCTACCCACCCACTCCCACAATGCCACACCACCCTTCAACGTATCACATCTGCAGAAAGCACAACATAACCAAACCAGACCAGTCCGCTCCGTTCTGCAACACGCTTCACCCTTACGAGTTCAGAAGGAAGTCAACTATTTCGTGTTCTTTGAACATGTAGTTCTGAACATCATCAATCAAGAACCATATACAATTGCATGATTCAATTCAGTTCAAATTTCTTGCAGTCCAGTCAACCACACACGCCATTTCAGTATTATAAATCCAGCGAAAAAGGAAAAACAGAGCTATTTATCGACAAAAACATATCACAAAGAACAAAGCAAGCCACATTCAACTGCCGGTCTAAAAAAACATATCCTTAAAACATATATTCTACTAATATATACTGATCATTCAAGATGGATACACTGATCAGCTTTGAATGTAAATATCTTCCTAACCATGGTGTGTAGAAATATTTAGTGAAAAAAAATTAACACCTCGTTTGCTTTTGCCAAAGGAGAGTATTACTACATGAAACAGCTCAGAAAACATGTCAGCCATTGCAATAACCTCACAGTTTTTCAATGCATCATCTATCTTCATGGCTTGAAATACTTTAACTTTTGTTTGGTGCATCTTTCGCCTTTTAGGCATACAAGATTTTTTTCTCCCAAAAATGAAGCACTTTATATTCATTTTGTTTGTTATTCATGCTGTGGGAAGAGGAAGTTGTTGTGTATGCTTTTTCTTTGTCTTTTTCACTTTACATTCTGTGCAATCTAAAGTGATGAAATACTTTCTTCTTACTGTACTGTACAGCTACTCTTTTGTATTGTTTGACCAGTAAAATCTCAGATCAGAGATGGAGAATTAAGTTTGTGTTTTTTTTTTTCATTGTGGCATTCTTGGCTAAACGGTCAGCTTAACTGCCTTAAATGCTGATCTGGCCAAGAACTCTGCCCCCAAAAATCAAAAGATGTTACTGAAAATATGGCAATATCTACAAATAATGTTTGACTTCCCAAATACAAAACATTTAAAACAAGCTGACCAATGATTAAAAAAAAAGACCTAAAGTCAACATACATGTATTTAGCTAACAATTCACCTTTTGGATGTTTTATACAGAACAGTTCAGAGAAATCTGGATATTTTCAGTCTGATTCCACTTTTTTAATGTATTCTTTTTATCGTTTACATAGTTCGCTGCAGGTTTTGTCAAGAGTGATGCCTACATATCACGCCATAAATAGAGAAGACACTAAAAAATGTAAGGTATGCACTCTTCGTGCGTGTATCTACTGTAACCTATTTTGACAGCGAAAATCAAAACCTATCTAGAGGGTGTATGCACATGCATACACACCCACCCACTCATCCATACCAGCAACAAAGGGCAAGCAAACCATAAAAAAGTATGCACGCTAAGTTTGTGTACATACACGCACCAAAGAAACCCATTTGCACTTGGATGATCCATTTATGTGCCCTCTGCTGTGGACTGACAAATACTATAATCATATATGTTTAAGACAGACATGAATAAAGAAAAGTTTTAGAGCTTGATTTTCATATAATGAGAGCCTTCTGAAAAGCAGCAAATGGGAAACTCCTGCCTAAAAGCACGGTTCAGAACAAAGAGGCAAAGCAGAATGGGGGTAGAGGTTAGAGGTGGGTTGAGATTGTATGTGTGTGTGTGTGTGTGTGTGTGTGTGTGTGTGTGTGTGTGTGTGTGTGTGTGTGTGTGTGTGTGTGTGTGTAAGGGCACACGTGTGTGTGTAGGGGAGAGAGAAGATATGGGGGAGGATGAGGGCAGGGGGAGTAGTATGTGTATGTCTGAAAACAGAGATGTCATGACTTTCTATACTGAGACTGGGCAGGAATGTCTACCTTCCTCTTATGCAAAACCTTGAAGAACGCTCTGGATGGTTTCAAATTCTTGAGATACAAACAACAAAGAAACAAAAAACCCTAGGTGCAGCCGTGTATGGGAGAGTTTGGAGAACACTGCCACTGGGAAACACAGAAAAAATAAAAAGAAAAGAAAGAAAAAAAAGGGGGGGGGGGGGAGGGGGTGGGGGGGGGAGCGACTTCACAGCAAAACATTAGAACCTATGACATCAAAGTAGAATCCCCGGCAAATGTCCAGAGAAGCGTGCATCCCAATTTCAACGACACAACACCAGGCAAGGCACAGGAACACACACAGATTACAAGGCTGCAGGCATTTGTGTGCAGGACCAGCATTAAAACACAAACTGATATTTGTGACAATCAAACGCCATGACGCTCGCTCCAAAAGACAAGTGTAAATGTAAGAAAAGAAATGACTAGCCAACAATGAATGCTTAGCATAACAACCACGCGATGAATGCTAATGAAACTGTGAACCAAGAGGAATGATGGGTCAGCAGTCACACAGAAAGTGACTGCTACCAAGGGCAACTGTTCTCATTGCTTCTTACGATAAGTATTATGTTGACACACCGTGATCAAACATGACACAGAACAGCTGATCATATTACAGGGCAACATAAAACAGCAAGGCACAACCCCCTCACATCACAAAGAAACACTGTACACAATACAGCAAGAACACCATGACCTGCTGTACAGGACAGCAGAGTGCAGTAAACCACACACACACACACACACACACCTATCACAAAAACTGTCCACACCACATAACTATATACATCACACCATACCACAAAACTATCCACCCACATCACAAAACGGTCCACATCACCACAACACGCCTGTCCATACCACACACACAACTGTTCACACCAAACTACACATCTGTCCACACCACACACTCATTATCTCCACAACACACAACTGTCCATACCACAACACATAAATGTCCACACCACACACAACACATCTGTTGACACCACACACAAACAATGTTTACACCAAACCACACAACTGTTCACACCAAAACACACAACCACCCACACCACACCATGCAACTATCAACACGCACCACACACCTGTTCAA
>JADBJO010002583.1:230000-240000 GCA_016801955.1 Conus betulinus | reverse complement strand
ATGTTCTGTCATCAGACAATGACGTCATTACCATGTATCTCTACATTAAAAAAAAAAAAAAAAAAAAAAAAGTCTTGCTTACATTTACACTTTCTAAAAGCTTTATGCCCAGGTCTAAATACCCTTCGAAAAGAATTCACGGAGTATACAACACCCTGCAAACAAAAGTGTGGGACGCACTGGACAATGCAGAGGCAGGTCAAAGAAGTTATGAAAGAACTGGACTGGCTACAACACTATTTCTTGCACATGACTTGAGGACAAAGGGCATCAGAGACCCCCTGGTCTCCTGGGTGTCTGTCACATCACCCTGCCATCAACTGTCACATCACCCTGCCATCAACTATCAACCAACAATGACAAGTAATAAAGAGAACATAATGCTTTTTCTGTCAGTCAATCAAGAAAAGCCAGACATTTCCTCATACAAAACAAAATAAGGAAAAAAAAAAAAAAACAGAAGACATTCTCCTATGCTAGGACTGCAGTCTATTGTGATGATATGTATACCCCCCACCCCACCCCCCAGGCATTCGTGCACACACACACACACACACACACACACACACACACACACACACACACACACCCCCCCCAATGTACATTATGACTAATATTCTGCGTAAAAACTTTCACAGCCAAACAAATGCCTGCATTCAGATAACTGGGCATAAAGGCCTTTGTGTTTTCAGACATTCAGGACAAAAGTGCTGTAGAAGTAAAATAATACAGCATTGTTCTTCTTCTCCTTCTGTCTTAGCTTTCTTTGTCCTCCCAGGGCTTCTCAACTTTTTTTTTTAAAAACTAGAAGAGTATCCCCATCTCCAGTTCCAAGTTTCAAAGGGTAAAGCAATTATATCCAATCCACCATGTCTGGGCATACAAATTAGGTTGCTGGGCAGCAGGGGAAGGTGGTGGTGTCATCCTGTTGAATCAGGTAAAAGCAGGAAGATGTTGTTAAACACAGGAAGCTGTATTACTCCGGTAATGTTCCTGCTTTGAGCCCAACATTATCTATCACCTTGCTTCATTTGACTTCCCTCTCTTTCTCCTTTATTTATCTGGTTCAGGACCTCTTGCTCCCACCCCCAATCCAACATCCCTTCTGGATTGTGAGTAGTTACCTCCCTGACTGTGAGCAGTTACCTCCCTGACTGTGAGCAGTTACCCCCCTGACTGTGAGCAGTTACCCCTGACTGTGAGCAGTTACCTCCCTGACTGAGCAGTTACGTCCCTGACTGTGAGCAGTTACCTCCCCTAACTGTGAACAGTTACCTCCCTGACTGAGCAGTTACGTCCCTGACTGTGAGCAGTTACCTTCCTGACTGTGAGCAGTTACCCCCCCTGACTATGACCAGTTACCTCCTGATGGTGAACAGTTATCTCCCTGACTGTGAGCAGTTGTCCCCTGACTGCGAGCAGTTACCTCCCCTGACTGCGAGCAGTACCTCCCCTGACTGCGAGCAGTTACCTCCTGACTGTGAGCAATTACCTCCTGACTGTGAGCAGTTACCTCCCTGGTTGCGAGCAGTTACCTCCCTGACTGAAAGCAGTTACCTCCCTGACTATGATTAGTTACCTCCCTGACTGCAAGCAGTTACCTCCCTGACTATAAGTAGTTACCTCATGACTGTGACCAGTTACCTCCCTGACTGTAAGCAGCTGCCCCCCCGACTGTGAGCAGTTGCCCCCTGACTGTGAGCAGTTACCTCCGTGACTGTGAGCAGTTACCTCCCTGGCTGAGCAATTACCCCCTGACTGCGAGCAGTTACCTCCCTGACTGCGAGCAGTTACCTCCATGACTGTGAGCAGATTCCCCCGCCTGACTGTGAGCAGTTATCTCCTGACTGTGGGCAGTTACCTCCCTGACTGTGAGCAGTTACCCCCTGACTGTGGGCAGTTGCCCTCCTGACTGTTGGCAGTTACCTTCACTGTGGGCAGTTACCCCCTGACTGTGGGCAGTTACCCCCTGAAGTGAGCAGTTACCCCCCCACTGTGGGCAGTTGCCCCCCAGACTGTGGGCAGTCCCCCCCCCCCCCCCCCCCCCCCCCCCCCCCCCCCCCCCCCCGACTGGGCAGTTACCTCCCTGACTGTGAGCAGTTACCTCCTTGACTGTGGGCAGTTACACACCCTGACTGTGAACAGTTACACCCTGACTGTGAACAGTTACACCCTGACTGTGAACAGTTACACCCTGACTGTGAGCAGTTATCCCTGACTGTGAGCAGTTACCTCCTTGACTGTGAACAGTTGCCCCCTGACTGTAAGCAGTTACCTCCCTAACTGTGAACAGTTGCCCCCTGACTGTGAGCAGTTGCCCCCCCCCGACTGTGAGCAGTTACCCCTGACTGTGAGCAGTTACCCCTGACTGTGAGCAGTTACCCCTGACTGTGAGCTGATATGAACACCATCCTGTGCTGCAGCTTGCACTGATGTTACATGCATTGCATTCTGTGTGTATGTCTGATGTATGAGGGTGAATTCAATTAATCAAGTCAGTCTGCTTCCACGTATACATTACATTGCATGATCCAATTCCTTTTAAGTGGCTCCATTGCATTTTTCATCGATTTCTCTGTCTCTGTTATGGACAACCTGGACAGGCCTGCCATTTTTATCTCTCTCTCTTCCTATCTCCCCAGCTTTCGACACACACAGACACACTCAGACACACACACACACACACATGCGTGTACGCACATACACACACACACACTAAATAATGCCACCTCACTGAAATCTTGTTTTTAACCCAGCCAGTATACCAGTACTTACAAAGCCGAATACTAGCCAAGTCATCTATGCTTGTTACAGCTAATTCAAAGATCCAGACAATGGATTTCACTCATGGCTTCCCTACTGATGTTGATGCAAATTCATCCCTTATCCCTTAATCAGCCATTCAATCGAACCATCCAACCATGACAGCCGTACTCAGTGGAGATCTAGGCTTATCGTGCTTGCCCCACACAAACTTCCTTTTTTTTTCCTCCTTTACCTCTTCTTATCAACTAAGTGTACCAAGAGCGCACTGGTGCTGGTGGTAAAAATCAATAGTCCAGAAGTTGAATGGGAAAAAAAAAAAATCAGATGGAAGTCAATAAATGAATAATTCAATGTCAAAAGCAAGCCTGCAATCAAATCCTACTGCTGAGTCTGCACAATGTCCCTGCATCCTAGGCAGAGTCCTATCTGCTGATGGCATCCAAATGCTTGAAGCCGTCTCACCATCGATTTTCATCATGACAAAATGTCCTGGCTTTTTGTCTTGCATGTGTTGACATCCAACACTGATAAGATTTTTTTTTTTAATCTCCAAAACATCAGCGATGCCAGCCTGGCGACCAGGGACGAGCTGCTAATGTCTCAGCAGAGGAGCAAAGTCTTTTTGTTTGTTATCTTTTATTTTCATTTTCCCCATCTGATTCAATGCTTCCTGAAATTAGGGGCTGGAGCTGGGGAGGTCTGCAAGGAATGGATAGGGGGAAGGACGGATGTGATGGAGGAGGGTTGTGGGCTTTTAATACAAAAAGAAATGCATCACTGTCACACTCACAAAATGTCATCTTCTAATGTTCTAAAAGAATCGGAAATCATAACTAAGTTTCTCACTTCCTACGCGCTAAATGTAAGGCCCTTGTTAATTTATCAAATCCATACATATTTCCTGACACTGAAAAGTTAGAAAATGACAGGAAAAGCAGTCCTTTTGTTCTACCACTCTTAGTAAACCCACAGCCCGAAAAAAATGCATGTTTTTTTCCCTGTGATGTCAGTTAACTGGCCTCAGGGTAAACTCAGCTCTTATTATGAGATGCCTTGCTATCAATTCAGAGGTGTTCAGTATATTTTTCCATACATGTTCACATCCTTTTCCTGTATACGATTTTGATTACCGGACCAGGATCAAACCCTTCATCTGTATACAATATAAAACACTGAAAATTCACCTATTTTCTTATCAAACAGAGCTTTGGTGTTATGGTAATAGCACCTGGCCAGGAAATGATTGGGCCTAGGTTTGAAAACCTTTTCTCCTCCATGATGTGTCCGCCTTCCCCCAACATGGTATGGTGATCTGGCGCCTAGTCTTTGGTATGAAAGAGAAAGCTCCTTTGTGCAGTATGGTCTAAGCACACATGAAAAAAAGCCACAGCAACAAACCTGACCCTGTATAAATTCTATTGAAAAAAAAAAAACTCACATGAAAAAAAAAAATCAAAACAAAAAAAGATTAAGACTGAAACAGTGCAGAAGTACAAACTGTGAATCCTGCATACTAACACCATCCTACAAATCCGTAAAGATACTGAACTTTTTTTTTTTTTCTAAAGATTTCATCTGATCTGCACTTTAAAAAAACTCCCAAATACAATCAGTTCTTACTACTAATTCATTAAACAACCTGATCACATCTTTTTGAGGACTTGCCATGGCTACAAGAAACCTTGCAGAAAGACACACACAAAAATTACAGATCCCCTCCTCCTCTCCCAATGTTTTTATATATGTCTTGCTAACAGACAAACCAAAGAAAGACAGCCCACCCCCAACCTGCCCTTCTTAAATTTGTTTTGGAGTTATCCTGTAGACACACAAACAACACTGAAAGACAGACACTCGTCTAATATCACTTAATGTGGAAAGACGTTAAATTGAAGACAACAACAACAACAAGACAGACATTTCCACATATCTTTAGTTATTTTGGCCATAAACAACTACAAAAGATCCATTTTCATATTTTCAAGTTGTCTTAGAGACAGACAAACAACAATGACCCTTTTACATGTTTCAACTTACCTTGTGGATAAACAAACAGTGAAAGATCCACTCTTGTGTTTTCATCTTCAGATCTACGCTATTGTGCCCCAGCTTTCAGGAAGACAGTCAAACAACAATGAAAGGCCCACCTTAAATTTTCTTCTTTTTTTTTTTTTTTTTTTTTTTTTTTTTTTCTTTTTTTTCTGCTGTCCCATCTTTTGTGCCACCTCAATGGCAGTGTACCCATGCCGCTCATTCTGACACCCTGTCCACAACTGCAGCCTGGTCAGTCCCGCAGCAGCCCCAGCACCAACAATCCACAGGGAGCACTTAACCTTCGTTTTCCTGTATTTCGTATGACAGAAGTCGCCTCGACTACTAAGTTTATGTTGGAATTTGCCCCAAATTGGGGTACTGAGTCTGAAAAATTATAGAAAAATAAGCTAATGGATAGAAAGACTTCAAATTTTTAACAAAAATCTATGGACAGCTGAACTTTGGTTTGCACTTGTTATTTTAGGGGGATGTGAAAATATTTTCATGGCTCAACACTCACACACCTGATTTTACCTGGAAATCACACCTATGTCAGTAAAACAGGTGATACTGATAGACAGGCAATACAAAACCCCATCAAAGTCAAGTCATCAAGAGACAACCCATCGGAGGAGACACTGCACTGCTGCCAAGTCACTTCGGTGGTGTTCAGTAGCGCATGTTCTAATCCAACATATGCAGGACACCACCTACTACTAAGCCCCCTACTGATGACAATAATTGCTAAGTCACGGAGCCGGTATGAGTGAGCTCTCCCTCTGGAGGGCGCCACCACATCCATCCAATGGCAGCCCCATGGACTCGCCGATACCGGTGACTCCGACAGAACCAAACCAAGGCCACAGGCATGGAGAGGACATCGAAACTGAGGTCACCACAATAGCAGGGTATGAAGGGCCACAGAATTTGAGACTTTTTTTTTTCATGCTGATCGATGAAAATGAGAATGATAAAGATGATGCTATGGATTTCTATTCCGGTCTGAGACTGCATGACAGGGCTGTACTCTATGTTTCCTTTCAAAATATATCCCAGTGTCAACCAGGCCTGAGAGATACAGACACCTGCAGTGTTGGTCAAGAAATCTGAGCAACACTCTCACAGATGCAACCAGTAATTGGATGAAACTCGACTGTTTGGTCACAGTCTTGGTAGGAGCCAGTCAGGGCAGAAAAATCCCACATGACTCTGATGGGAATCGAACCCACGACCTCCAAGCTGGGAGTCCGCGACACTAACCACTTCGCCATGGTGGCTGGTTGCCCACCTTAATGTTTCTAAGTTATCTTGCAGACAGACAAACAACAATGAAAGATCCTACTCAATGCTTTCAATAAATATACAAACTTTGGTGGAGAACAGACTAATTCTGGCCTGCTAGACAGATTTCCTTACAGCCACTGTGTCGTTTTTAGTTGCTATTTTCTTTCTTTTTTTTTTGAGGCAGTCACAGGCCTACAGAAAGATAACACAAAGGTAGTGCTCTTCACAACAGTGTTAAAGAACCCTACACAGTCAGGTGGCCTATAATAAACCTGAAACTGAAAAGGGGACAAAATCCAAGACTGAAAACAACACCCTGCTCATCATCAGTGCTGTTCCTGTACAATGCCTCCTCATCTCTCCTCAGCCTGATCACCCCCCCCCCCCCCCCCCCACACACACACACACCCCCCCCCTCTCCAGTTCTTTCACACCCTTTCCTTCCCCAACCAGCCTGTGTCCCAAAGGACTTTCTACCTACCAGTTGTCTGGTCAGCGAGGTCAGTTCTGAGAGGGAGGAAGACTGGGAACGACGTCGGACGTCGTCTTTAAGGGTTGATGTTCGGGAAGAAGCCATGCCACCCCCTGCAGAAAACCATAGCTGAAACAAACAGAGCAATGCACAGTTTATTGAGCTGTTTCACGCTGTAGTGTAAAGCATTATATTCTTCGCAGTGTTTTGTGCTGCATCAATCCCTAAATAAAGTAGCTTCCACTGTGTTATATTGCCTCACATTGCAGCATATTGCAGTCTTGTCCTGTATCTGCATAAAACTAATGTTTGTTTTGTGTTTCCTTTTTTTTTTTTTTCTTCTTTTTTTCTTCTCTTTTTCACTTTTAAGTCTACACTGGAGCTGGAGGTTTTACAAAGTCATCAAAAAAAACATCAGGGAGAATTCAGTTACGACCTATTTCCCTGTGACATTTTTACCACATCAGCCTACCTCCACTCTAAGGTTTTACATCTATTTTCTATTGATTTCTCTCAGTTAGTACACCACTGCACAACTTGGGAATCCCTAATGTGCATTGTATAATTTCTGTCACTGCAATCGATTTTCTTTGAGAGGAATTAACTCTGCCTTTTTCCAAGGTAGCGCTTGTTTCCATGGCATGGCGTCATCCATACCATTCCTCCTTTTCATTCACCTACTTCATTTTCCTGTTGGTTCACCTATCAGCACCCTTGTAACAGTGGGTTTTGCTGATGTGCACAAAGTGCATGATGCATGTGAAACATAGTTTTTTTTTATCCCATCTGAAAGATCAGCACTTAGGCCACCACTTAATAACTTATGTACAAGACTTAAAATAACAAAATCAAAAAACAAACAAACAAACAAACTTGTGTGACTCTTAAGCCACAGACCTGGGATCTTCATACTGTCCAGTCTGTTGTGAACTAAGCCACAGCTCTATATTTTTGTAGCTGTCATGTTCACTTTTCTCTTTCTCAAGTCCTCAAGAATTATGCATGCTGTTCTTTCCTTTGCAATCCCATGGTTATGTTACAGGATGGAAGAGACAAGATAATCATCGTCTTTAGCCATTTTTAACTGGATGGGAATTACTGTCACTGGTGAATTTCACGAAGCAGTGCAGGAAGAGAGTGAGTGTGTAAGTGAGTGTGTAAATGAGTGAGTGAGTGTGTGTGTGTGTGTGTGTGTGTGTGTGTGTGTGTGTGTGTGTGTGTGTGTGTGTGTGTGTCGTGTGTTTATCTGTGTGTGCGTCTGTGTGTGTGCGTGCGCACAGTGTGGGGGAGGGCTGGGGGTCTGGAAATGGGGGTGCGGTGGGCATGGTGGACATGTTTGACACAGCCATCTCCAAGTATTCTGTTGGATGCTGGACATTTTTTTTTTTCAATCCATTAAAAGCCAATGCAGACTATGATACTGTGTATTTACTTACTTATTTCTTATCTATTTGGTTTGCCAATTCATTTATTGAGCGTAAATAATACCCTATATTTAGCTCTTACGATTGAATCAGACTCCACAGCTTACTGCCTTGAGTTCTGCATGGAAGGAGAGCTGAATACAGTGAAGGGCAGACTGCTGATCCAGAAAGGGGAGGATCTGCATGATTCAAGCTAACTCTCTGTCAGAATATTACGGAGATCAAACGTTTTAGATTGTGTGATCTCCAACGATACATCCAAGCATGTTTCGCTGAAAATATCAGAGGAAATCCATGGCATGAGATGGTCATTCATCTTCAAGGATCATGCTATGAAACTGAAAGATCTAATGACCGATATGGATCTTACATTTTATATTTCAGTGTCTTGTGACCGTGTTGATTGATGTGGGAGACACTCATGGTTACACAAAATATCACGTACACACTCATTATTATACAAAAGTATGCACTTGCGAGGTTGGGGGTACATCCCTGCCTACCCTAATTACACCCTCCAGACAACTTCTTCATTTTTCTTAAAGAAACGAAAACAAAGACAGATAAACAAAACTATCCTCTTTCACACAGACACACACACATGCACAAACACACACACACATGCACACACACACACACACACACACACACACACACACACACACACACACACACACGCACGTGAACACACACACACAAAAAAACATATGCAGACATAAAATGACACATCCACATTTGGAGAAGAGAGCCCTAAATCTAAAATGTATGAAAGTTGTCTTTTGTCATGACTACCTTGTCTTATAAGTCTGTGTATTCTTCTTCAAATGGGACTTGACTGAGAACCTGAAGAAGTGTAAACTATAAGCATGTGTGCAAGCATGCATATGTGTATGCACATGCATGTTGGGGAAAGGGAGAGAGAAGGGTATTTCACTAATGTTCCCTGCGACCTGTCTAAGCTCAGACAAATATAAAGCTATTTTCTCTCCTCCCATTGTGATGTTCTGAATTTCAGCGCTGAATTTCAGTGCTGGGTTATAATCTACATGATTGTCATAATGTATGAGTTTTGGGGATTCAAATCTTTTATTTCACAGTAATGAACTTGCTGCAAAAAAATGAAGGCACTGGGCTTTTCACTTCTGTTCACTGGATCATCATTTTGGATTGTTACACTCTCTGAATTATTTCTATTTCTTTCTGCCATGGGGGAGCAGAGGATGTACCATCAAGGCCAACCATCTGTTTTAACTGATGGGCGTGGAAGATCCACACCAACAAATCGAGTCCTTAGTTCTTTTACAGGGGTCATTATCAAAGCAAAAAGGAGAATTTATTCCAAATTAGCAAAGCTATTTCATGTAAATGCCTGTGCATGCGTGCGTGCATGCGTGCATACATGTGTGCCTGTGTGCGAGTGTGTTTTAGAGGAAAGCTTTGCATACCCGTCTTTGTTCTTGTTTCTTTGAAAAAAAAAAAAAAAAAAAGAGATGTCCAGATGGGCGCAAGTAGTGTGGGCAGGGATGCACCCTCAACTTCACAAGAACACACTTTTACATAATAATGAGTGTGTACTGTGTACTTCATATCTGGTTAACCAAATCAATCAATATGGACATGTTTGTGTGCAACCGATTACCTGGCTGAGGAAAAACAAATGTGTTTACAACTACACATGTGCATGGTTAAACCTGGTGATTTAAAAAAAACCCAAATGGGGCAGGGGTCCAGGGGCCAGTCATACTTCCATGTGGTATAGGGGCAGTGCTACTTTGCGGGACTGATGGGAGTAACATATTCTGCACTCTATTCCACTTTAATCTTACAACTGCGGTTTTCAAGATCTGTACAATGTAGTACAAAGCCTACTCCCTGACACAGTTCCTGTTGAAAACTGACAGTTCTAACTCATGCTATAGGCCATACCGCTCTGAAAAACTCTTGGTTTTCTACTTACTGCATCAGTTCTTATAGATGGATGATCACCAGGCATCAGTAACTTGTGCTTTCGGTCACTGTT
>JADBJO010002583.1:222500-225000 GCA_016801955.1 Conus betulinus | reverse complement strand
GGCGGAAAAAAAGGGGGTTTTGAACGTGAAAAATGACGATTTCATCTTGCAATTTTGGGTCAGCAAATTATTTCAATGGCGTAGGGGCCTATGTCTGCAAGGATAGCAGAATTATGCATGGTTTGTGGACTTCTCGTGTGTTTCTACACCATTGGTAGAACACAAGAACTTTGGGAGTGAAAAGTCTAGCAGACGACAGAAAAAAAAAAATGAAGAGTCATGTGGATCGTGCTGTAATATAATTAAAAAGAAAAAAGAAAAAAAAGAAGGGGGGAAAAAAGCAGACTTTGGATCTGCCTCCGTCTCAGGCACAGTATGGGTGAAGGGTTGGATTGTGCGATGAATATATATGTTTTGGTTATGGCTGATCTGACGACGAAACCCAGGTGAAGCTTTGAGTGTAACAGAGTATATGCAGCGTTCTGGTCCTAACCTATAACAGAAGACCCGGACCTTCAGGCCTGCTACTGCCCAGCAGTTCGACATGGAGCAAAGTCCCGACCTAGCCCATCACTTTGCCAACTTCGAGATGAGTGAAGTAAAAACAAACAAACAAACATAGTAAGGGACCCCCATTTGCGGCGATGGGCTTTCTGGCGATTGATTAAAAGACGTCTGCAAATTCTTCAGTAATGATCATAACTGAACTGACCTAACAGCAGTCTCGAGAAGTTACCGAGACTAACAAAATGCGAACAAATCAAATGAAGAAACAAAACGCTCCCCTCCCCCTCCCGAGCACCTGTACACAAACACAAACATTATGCCGACAGAATTTGTGACACAGAAATGAACAGAAACGCTTATTGCGGATAAAAGTATTCATCTGTACTTTCATTACTTTTCTTTTATGCCTTACGACTAATAACCCCCCCCCCCCCCCCCCCCCCCCCCCCCCCCCCCCCCCCCCCCCCCCCCCCCATCCCGCAAAAAAATGATAATAATAATAAAGTGAAATAAGCCTGAATACAGGACTTCTAAGGTTACATTCGTCGCTAAAGAGGCCATGCTCCTCCTGCTAAAAAAGAAAAAAAAAATGATTAAATCCAACAGCCATAAAATTATGGTCAGTGAAAAGACAATGTGTACCCTTGGACACGGTAGCATTAGGCCGCTTTACCCTTTCCTAACCTGAATCAGGAACCCATTTACTGCTGGGTGGTCAGACTGCGGTCTCAAGCCATAGGAGTGACATCAGTGTTGAGTACAACGCTCCTGAGAGAGAGAGAGAGAGAGAGAGAGAGAGAGAGAGAGAGAGAGAGAGAGAGAGAGAGAGAGAGAGAGAGAGAGAGAGAGAGAGAGAGAGAGAGAGAGAGAGAGAGAGAGAGAGAGAGAGAGAGAGAGAGAGAGAGAATGCGCATGTAGTGTACCCTCCTAAACTATGAAGTGAGCTTGCTTATCAATTAAACACCTAAAAAAAAAGTTAGATCTTTACTCTTAACACACTATTTTCATATTTCGCAAATATATCCACGAAAACCTTAATTTAAAAAAAAAATGTTGAGGAAAATACTTTCTCTCTCTTACATGTATCAAAACACAATTTATTTGTGGAGGAAAAGAAGTGCAGGCTAACAATTCCTCCGTCATAACACTAATGACTTTGCAAAAATTAGAAAAAAAGAAACGGGGGGGGGGGGGGGGGGGGGGGGGGGGGGGGGAGTGGGACAGGGGGAGAAAGCAAATGGGAATGAAATATCAGGGAAACATATTATCAATACAAAAGTCATCTCTAGCAGCTTATGGGGATCGCTGAAACAGCGTTATCAAAGTTGGCCCATTCCATTCAACTTTTCTAAACAAGTGACTGTAAGTATCTTGCTTGGCGGTCACAGCTACAGACACTTCAGGTGTTCGACTTAAAAATACGACTTGACAATAGTCAACCATTCTTTTGGCTGTGATAGATGAGGGGGCAGAGGAAGATGGACTGTTAAGATGTTTATGATGTAAGACAGAGCACAGACGCCATGGACGGACAACGCCAGGAGCTGGACTGGTCATAAGGTAAATGTTGCTTATAGCCCAGCCGATTGCAAAGGGCCATATCAGTGCTGGACTGGTTAAAAAAACACCTCAAACTTGTTGCGCATGACTGAAGAAGACCAGAGGCTTGCACGCGGATATCCTTGACTGCCCTGAGTCACCGGCTAATGTAACGACGACACGTCTACCATGCCTTTATGTACTCACTGCCTAAACGGAACCCGTTTTGAGACAGGCAGAGGCAGTGGATTACTTCGACGAACCAAACACTGCACAGTTCTGGTCTACGCTTTTGAACACCCTCAACCCGTTTGGGACTGACCACTCCCATAACACTCCTGACATACTGCTTATCAAAGCCTTGTATAGATCGCCGGTCTAAACTCCAAACTGCAAGTAAGGAGGCATATGAATGTAGTGCATATGTGTGGGTTACCACTTCATCAAGCAAGGAGGCCTATCAATGCAAAGCAAATGTGTGGGTTACCACTTCATAAAACAAGGAGGCCGATCA
>JADBJO010002583.1:212500-217500 GCA_016801955.1 Conus betulinus | reverse complement strand
ACAAGAAAAAAAAAAAGGGGGGGGGGGGGGGTGATCTCTATTAAATGCTCCCCTAATATAGCTAGCGTGGACAGCTGAGCTACCAACAACTGTGGTATGAGCTGAGCCACTCAACGCAATCAAAAGAATGTCTTGCATTTGGCTTTGAAAGAAATTGTTTCAGCACGACAGTTTAGTAACGGAGACAGCTATGCTAACACTACACATACATTATTTAAAGAAAAATAAGTTGTTCACATACACCGTGTATGCCCAATGTCCAAAAAGATATTTTTAATCTGTGTATTTGTTGTAATAAGGTTAATCTAAATGTATTTTTCGTGTGCTATATCTATTTAGGTGTTTTCTTTTCACATGTGTGGTGTATTAGCTTAAGTGTGTATTTCTTACTAATATGGTGTAATGACGCTTTTATAATGTGTATTAAGTGAAGAGTATTTTGTTGATAATGTGGAGCCTACACTTAAGTGTATTTTCGTAATGTACTGCATCAGTTTTGAACTATTTGTTTTTTTACATGAAACATATTTTTACTTTGAAGTTTCCCTTTACCATTGATGATTTAAGTTATCTTTTACACATGGTGTATTAAGAGATCCGGGATGCGATCCAAAGAGCTAGCGCAGAGAGAAGGGACCTCCACGAGGTATCACTTGATCTGGCTAATGTGTACGGATCAGTGCTACACCAGATGATTCAACTGGCTCTTGAGATAAATCATGTCCCAAAGAACATCAGAGAAATGCTGAAAAGTCTTGCTATGGCTTCTCAGTGAGGTCTTCCGCAAGATCATACACAACAGACTCGACCAACCTGAAGTTAGTATAGCAACAGGCTATGCATTTTTTTAAAATACTGCTCATGTTGGCAATACTGGTCATCAGTCTTGAAGACAGCATAGCTATAAAAGTTATCAGCCTTGAAGACAACGTGGCAATAGAAGTCATGTCTTGAAGACAGCATGCAATAGAGGTCATCAGTCTTGAAGACACCATGGAACTAACGGTCATCAGTCTTGAAGACACAATGACAATAGAGGGGAAGACACCATGGCAACAGAGGTCATGTCTTGAAGACACCATGGCATCAGAGATCACCAGTCTTGAAGATACCAAGGCACTAGAGGTCATCAGTCTTGAGACACCATGGCATCAGAGATCACCAGTCTTTAAGATACCATGGCACTAGAGGTCATCAGTCTTCAAGACACCATGGCAATAGAGGTGAAGACAGCATGGCAATAGAGGTCATCAGTCTTCAAGACACCATGGCAATAGAGGTGAAGACAGCATGGCAATAGAGGTCATCAGTCTTGACGACACCATGGCATTAGAGGTCATCAGCCTTCAAGAGACCATGGCATTGAGGTCATCAGTCTTGAAGACAGCATGGCACTAGAGGTCATCAGTCTTGAAGACAGCATGGCAATAGAGGTGAAGACATCATGGCATTAGAGGTCATCAGTCTTTAAGACAGCATGGCAACAGAGGTCATTAGTCTTGAAGACAGCATGGCAATTGAGGCCATCAGTCTTCAAGGCAACATGGCAACAGAGGTCATCAGTATTAAAGACAACATGGCAACTGAGGTCATCAGTCTTAAAGACAACATGGCAATTGAGATCATCAGTCTCAAAGACAGCATGGCAACAGAGGTTATCAGTCTGGAAGACAGCATGGCACTGAGGTCATTAGTCTTGAAGACAGCATGGCACTGAGGTCATCAGTCTGGAAGACAGCATGGCAACAGAGGTCATCAGTCTTAAAGACAACATGGCAACTGAGGCCATCAGTGTTAAATACAACATGGCAATTGAGGTCATCAGTCTGGAAGGCAGCATGGCAACAGAGGTTATCAGTCTGGAAGACAGCATGGCAACTGAAGTCATCAGTCTTGAAGACAGCATGGCAACTGAGGCCATCAGTCTTAAAGACAACATGGCAACTGAGGTCATCAGTCTTGAAGACAACATGGCAACAGAGGTCATCAGTCTTGAAGACAGCATGGCAACAGAGGTCAACAGTCTGGAAGATAGCATGGCAACAGAGGTCATCAGTCTTAAAGACAACATGGCAATTGAGGCCATCAGTTTTAAATACAACATGGCAATAGAGATCATCATTTTAAAGACAACATGGCAATTGAGGTCATTAGTCTGGAAGAAGCATGGCAATTGAGGTCATTAGTCTGGAAGACAGCATGACAATTAAGGTCATTAGTCTGGAAGACAGCATGGCAATAGAGGTGAAGACAGCATGGCAATAGAGGTCATCAGTTTTGACAACCTCATGGCAACAGAGGTCATTAGTCTGGAAGACAGCATGGCAATAGAGGTCATCAGTTGTGATGACATCATGGCAACTGAGGTCATCAGTCTTGAAGACAGCATGGCAATAGAGGTCATCAGTTGTGATGACATCATGGCAACTGAGGTCATTAGTCTGGAAGACAGCATGACAAGAAAGGTCATCAGTCCTGAAGACAGCAGGGCAATAGAGGTCATCAGTCTGGAAGACAGCATGGTAATAGAGAACATCAGTCTGAAGACAGCATGACAACAAAGGTCATCAGTACTTAAGACAGCATGGCAATAGAGGTCATCGGTCTTTAAGACAGCATGGCAAATAGAGGTCATCAGTCTTGAAGACAGCATGACAATAGAGGTCATCAGTCCTGAAGACAGCATAGCAATAGAGGTCATCAGTCTTGAAGACAGCATGACAACAAAGGTCATCAGTACTGAAGACAGCATGGTAATAGAGGTCATCAGTCTTGAAGACAGCATGGCAATAGAGGTCATCAGTCTTGAAGACAGCATGACAATAGAGGTCATCAGTCTGGAAGACAGCATGGTAATAGAGGTCATCAGTCTTGAAGACAGCATGACAATAGAGGTCATCAGTCCTGAAGACAGCAGGGCAATAGAGGTCATCAGTCTGGAAGACAGCATGGCAATAGAGGTCATCAGTCCTGAAGACAGCAGGGCAATAGAGGTCATCAGTCTTGAAGACAGCATGACAACAAAGGTCATCAGTCCTGAAGACAGCATGGCAATAGAGGGCATCAGTCCAGAAGACAGCATGGCAACAGAGGTCATCAGTCTTGAAGACGTCATGACAATAGAGGTCATCAGTCCTGAAGACAGCATGGCAATAGAGGTCATCAGTCTGGAAGACAGCATGGCAATAGAGGTCATTAATCCTGAAGACAGCATGGCAACAGAGGTGAAGACAGTATGGCAATAGAAATCATCGATCTTGAAGACAGCAGTAAAAGTGCAGGTTCAGCAAACCTCGGAAAGGGATACCCAATGCCCCCGCTTAAAGCCATCATGGATGACACAACGGTCCTCTCCACAAAAGCACTGAAGCAGTCATATACGCCAGCGGTCTCAACCAGGATGGGTTTCAAGCCAAAATAATCATGAAGCCTCTCGTTCCATGTGGTGCAGCATCTGGAACACTTCGCTGTAGCCGACAAAACCATTCCACGTGTATGACATCTCCTCAACAAAGACAAAAAGAGGAAATGACACCAAGCTAATGGCAGGAGAAAGCAAACAGGTCACTGACCCATGCAGCCTCCCTGGTAAGAGAGAGAGAGAGAGAGAGAGAGAGAGAGAGAGAGAGAGAGAGAGAGAGAGAGAGAGAGAGAGAGAGAAACAGAGAGAGAAACAGACAGCGAGCGAGAGCAGGCGCAACTGCGGTATGATTTCATCGAACAGCTCACGGTTTCTAAGGACACCAGACCCCTAAAGCCAGTGACAGGAACAGCTGAAAAGAGTTCCAGCTAGGCTAGAACTGGTCGGGACAGAAAAACTGTGAACTTTATTAGGCTTACATTTGTCCAGTTTGTCACTGAAGTCTTAGAGCAAAATGCTAAGACATCCGTTTTAAGCAGACTAGGTCTTGAGATGCCCGACCATCAGGGAAACAGGCACGAACCCCATAAAGAAAGAAAGAAGTAGAGCACAGCAGAGCACAGAGAGAGAGAGAGAGAGAGAGAGAGAGAGAGAGAGAGAGAGAGAGAGAGAGAGAGAGGAAGGGTGGGGGGAGGAGAAGAAACAGAGGAGCATCCAGGAGTCATGCCCTGTCTACGATCCGGACCACTTTGTGTGTTTGGAATTAAGAGGTAAATAACTTCCTTGGGGGGGGGGGGGGGGGGGGGGGGGGGGGGGGGGGGGGGGGGGGGGGGGGGGGGGGGGGCTGCTTCTGTAAACTTTCTGCAATCCAGCTTTCTCCAAAATCCCAACCTATTTACCAGTCCAACACTTCCTATTTTTTTCAAACAAATTTAGTAGCGTGTTAACTTATGAGTAGTACTTTTCTGATAATGTGGTGCATTTACCTGAGTGAATGAGAGACGGACAGACAGACAGACAGAGTGAGAGTGAGTGAGAGGGGGAGACAAAGAGAGAGACAGAGACAGAGACAGAGAGAGAGTGTGTGTGTATGTATGTGTGTGTGTGTGTGTGTGTGTGTGTGTGTGTGTGTGTGTGTGTGGAAAGCGTATTTTTTTTCTGAAAAACATTCTCTCAACTTGCGTAAGTTGTTGTTTGTTTGTTCGTTTGCTTGTTAGTTTTACTAGTGCACACAAATCCACCCTCAAACTGTGTGTGTGTGTGGGTACACATTTTACTGTTTTACTCGCTGGTGCCAGTCAGCCTCAGAGGGTGACTGAGCAACCAGTTCCTAGCAGGTGCCAACTGGACCTGAACCAGAGATATGTGCAGTTCCTGTCCACATGCGATCGATCAAAATAATAAGGCCCGAAGGTGTACTGCATTACCTGTCGCCGCCCTGGTTCTGCCCCCCCCCCCCCCCCCCCCCCCCCCCCCCCCCCCCTCCCCTTCTTCCCCTGTGAAGTGACGTCACCAGCTCCAATTAAGAGCAGCGCTGACGTCGCCAAGTCACCCTCCAAAAACAGGCTTAATTCTATCGCGGCACCGCAAGAACCGGTTGTTGTCGTTCCCATGGAAACCACTTTTTTTTTTATGACTG
>JADBJO010002583.1:200000-210000 GCA_016801955.1 Conus betulinus | reverse complement strand
CCCGTCTCATGTGGCAATTTCTTTTTCTTTTCTTTTGTTTTTTTTTTTTTTCCCCAAACTCTGAACTCAGCTGTGCCTTGGGCTTTTGTCACTTCTGTAACATTTTCTCGCCGATCAGTGGGATAGAACAAGGAAAGAATCTATGGAGAACAAACACAAAACTACCCTGTGGAGTGAAGACACTACTGGTTTCTTCTCGCTCTTGCCTGTCTGTGCAAGCATCCTTCCACTGAGAAAGGACACGCAGAGCTCCAGTAAAAGCAATGCGTAGTCTTTACATTCGTCTTTTTTTTCCCCCCTCCCCTTTTTCCTCCCGATCGCTGCCCACGACTGTCACACAACGCCCCGCAGTGCAGACGTAAACATCAAGTATATCTTTCAGCTACAAACAGTATCCTCCGCCTTCTGGAAATTCTTTGGAAAAATATATCTTCTTTTCTTGTGTTCTCCGCCCCCACCCCCCCCCCCCCCTCCTCCTGTGTGTGTGTGTGTGTGTGTGTGTGTGTGTGTGTGTGTGTGTGTGTGTGTGTGTGTGTGTGTGTGTGTGTGTTCATGTCTACCTTCTATGCCAAGTATGTCCTCAAATCAATTCTCTCCATCTGTTGTCTATAACTGGACACTATAAAACATTGTAAATTACGAGTTGATACCTTTCTTGGAGAACATAAAGCTGAGCCGGTTCTCTGGGCTGTTTATGTCGTACCCAAACGCTCCCCTTTGAGACAGCACCAAACCACAGATATAGATCAATCGACAGATAGATCAATCGATCGGTAGACACAAGGACAGACAGAGACAGAGAGAGAGAGAGATTTTTTTTTTCTCCAGATAGCTACATACATACATAGATTTTTTCAAAGGGGGAGGCATGTTTTGGCGATGAACTGCACTGCATGGTGAACACCAGGTGATGCCCATTGGCTAAGGAAGAAACGGTGTGCTTAATTCAATATGTCCAAGAATAGACGGTTGTTCATCGGTATCGATTTTTCAGTACACTTTTATCCGACGTAATCATGAAATTTTGCTTGGCTGGTTGCCCTCTCTCTCTCTCTCTCTCTCTCTCTCTCTCTCTCTCTCTCCTTTTCCTTTTTTCTCTTTTTTTTTTCTAATCTTTTATTTTCTTTTTTTCTTCTTTTTTTTTAAATCCCCAAACTTTCTATGGAGTTGAATCTTGACACGGTCTTCCCAGCCTTTGAGGATTTCAGATCGCACGTGACGGCATTTCTTAACTTTTCTAGATACAGTGTTATACACTTCTCTCATCGATTAATAAATTCTTCAAGCAATTATTAATTAATTCTTCCAGCAATTTGTTTATCCAATTCTTCAAAGTGCTTTGTCTCAGGACCGTTCCCACTCCTCTGGGCACGCCTCTCTTTGAGGAGTGTTCAAACACAGCGTTGTGTGGTCATACTCGTCTGCTAATCACAACAATGTAAAAACACCAATGGCTTTCCTCCCGTTCCGTTCAACTCCGACCCTTTCATACACAACCGCTCCCTTCAGTTGCAGTTCGAGGACCAGCAACCCATATGTTCTGAACTAAAGTTTCAATGTCAGTCTCTTTTGTGTGGCCATCAGCTGAAACGGTGATTCTGCAACGCTGCCGATTCATTTTCAAGAAGTTACATGATACCTGTTCCAACATGCAGAACCTAACCTACGAAACCCCCCGGCTGACGACAGTAACTGCTGAGCAAGGCGTCTCCTCTCAAATGGAGGCATTCGCGAGGCTGCTGCACCCCTCAAGCAACATCTCCAATACGTGCGTTGATGCCCAAAACATTGACATGTGTCGACGACGTAGTTTTCAAATAATCTTGTACACAGAGAATAAGTACACACTAGTGATAAGAAAAATAATCCTCTTGGTGGAGTTAAAACAACATCTAAGAATAAAAAAAATTATATATATATATATATCATAGGCGGGTATAGTATACCAAACGTACTCTTTCCTTAAAATGTGTACAATATACACTAGATGTGAACGGATGGCACAGACATACGTTGGAAGCGACCACTGCAAGGTGGTTTTCCATCTAGCCCCGATTTCGCTTGTGGTTTCAAGCAAATAATTTAAAACAAACCAAACCAAAACAAAATGTCTTCGCTCTAACTGGGTTTCCGTTCTCTACCGCACAGCGGTCATTCCATGGAGTATTGCGCCTTGCAAACTCCATTCATCGTTCCGCAAAAATCATGAACTTCGACCATTCCGCTGTTAAGTAAAGCAACACAAAGCCAACCTCGTGCGATTCCATCAAGCAAGCGACGGGGTTTTTGTTTTTTTGTTTTCTGTTTTTTGTTGTTGTTGTTGTTGTTGTTGTTGTGTTGTTGTTTTTGTGCGTCCCCCTTTCCCCGTCTCTTGACTGAAAGCTCATATTTTCAATTAAGATTAAATTGTAGCAAGTCGATCAGTACACGGCTTTTTCATACTACCATCAAACCAGCCCCAGAACACACACATACACACACACACACACACACACACACACACACACACACACACACACACACACACACACACCGAGGGGAAGCAAGCCTTTGGGCAAGCCTGTCCTCTGCCTTTTAATTAAGGTCACTGAGTAAAGAGAGTACAACACCAGTATGACACGCGACATGACATGCCATGGTGTGTGATTACCATACGGTCTTTTATAGTATTCTGACAGCGGGGACGGGGAGGAGACAAAGGATTTAAGGATAGGAGGAGCGGGGATTATGTACTAAACTTGATGAAATGAACCGATGTATTTGGCAACAATTTCTCTCTCTCTCTCTCTCTCTCTCTCCCCCCCCCCCCCCCCCCCCCCCCCCCCCTCATAAGGGGCTAAGGCCTATGTGAATAAATCATCCGAATCTCCTCTCCTCTCTCTCTCTCTCTCTCTCACACACACACACACACACACACACACACACACACACACACACACACACCACACCACCACCACCCACCACCACCACCAACAACAACAACAACAACAACCACCACCACCAATCACTTAAGACAAAGGGAACCAGTCTTCTTTGTTTCGCCTCACTTTTTTTTTTTTTTTTTTTTTGGTCTTCTCACTGCCTCTTATTTTAGCTGATTTACTTTTTTTTTTTCAGCCAAATCTAATTACTTTTTACAAATGTAGCTAAAGTAGTCTCAACTACACATATTGAACGGATTTTTAATAGCATTTACCAGATGCTCGTCTCTCTCTCTCTCTCTCTCTCTCTCTCTCTCTCTCTCTCTCCTTTTTCGTATTTCCGACCTTTCAGTTTATGGAAAGGTACATGAATGCAAAATTTTTCTCTCCTGTTCCTTTTTTTTTTCTTTTCTTTTTTTTGGTTTGTTGTTGTTTGTTTGCTTTGTTTGTTTCCTTTTTTTGTCGTTTTGTTGCAATATCTATGAATTTTCACATTATTCTTTTTGACAATGATAAACCACAGAGGAACTCAGGAGAACGTAAAGGCTCTTCGAAACCAGTTCATCACTGCCAAGATTATTTTCAACCAGCGCAAGTAGTAAAACCCTTGGTACGAGAAGAAAGAGTTGCTTTCCTCGTACTTCTTTCCCAGTCAGGACATAACATAACACAAGCGTCAAACATTTACATCATCAGAAAGTTTAACCGATACGTGAAAACATGAAACATCGCAGAACGCGTTCACAGTCACTTCCCAGTGTACGTGTTCGGTGGAAGGTCGGTAATAAGCTAATCCATCCGGGATGTGCCACTTTGGTCCGGATCCTAGGCACCCAAAGGTCACGGGGTCTTCTCAGGCCACATTACATTGTTCTGCTAAGTTTCGAAAAGTTCGGTTCTTCTCCTTCTCTTTTGTGTGTGTGTGTGTGTGTGTGTGTGTGTGTGTGTGTGTGTGTGTGTGTGTGTGTTGCGTCATACTCATACAATGTGTAATCCCCAAGCTGATCGAGACATGGATCTGCCGTTTCATCCTGATCCGCACCACTGGATCCGTATCAACCTTTCATGGGTTCGTCCTTGGACCGCATTCCACCCTTTGACGTAATCTTGCACACACAAAAAAAGAAAAAACAAACAAACAAAAAAACAAACAACAACAACAAAAAAAAGCCGCTGGGGCGAAGTGGCCATGTGGGAATTTTTCTGCCCCGTCCAGCTCCTACCCAGAACTGAGTTTTCCTACGGGCTCAATTGGGAGACTGGGATCACACAGTCGAGTTTCATCCACTTCAGGGATCCGTCTCAAATTTCCCGACCAACACTGCAGGTGTCTGTATCTCACGGGCCTGGCTGACATCGGGAAATACTATGAAAGTAAGCGTAGAGTACAGCCCTGACATGCAGTTTCAGATCGGAACAGAAATTCGTAGCATCATCTTCGTTCTCATCGAGTACCATCCAAAAAGGTCTCAAATTCTGTGGCTCTTCATGCCCCGCTCTCTTGGTGACCCCAGTTTTCGATGTCCTCTCCATGTCTATGGCCTTGCTTTGATTCCGACGGGGTCACCGGTATCGGCAAGTTCATGGGTGCTGTCGTTGGACGGACGTGGTGGCGCCCTCTGGACGGACAGTTACTCACGCCGGTTCCGTGAGTAAGCAATTATTGTCGTCAGTATGGGGCTTAACAGGTGGTGTCCTGCGTACGTTGGATCAGAACAGGCGCCACTGAACACCACCTAAGTGACTCGGCAGCAGTGCAGTGTCTCCTCCGGTGGGTTGCCTCTTGACGACTTGATTCTGACTGCTCCCTGTGGATTGCCAGTGCCGGAGCTGCGGCGGGCTGGGCCGGGCTGTGGCTGTGATCGGGGTGGGGTTGAGGTCGGAATGACCGGCGTGAGTACAAAGCCACTGAAGTGACACAGTAGGTGGGACAAAAAAAAGAAAAAGAAAAAAGAAAGATGGGAAAAAGCCAAGAAAAACAAGAAGTAAAGAATTTGATTTCACACAGCACGTATTGACATAAAGGAGTTGATACTTTTTTAATTGCCTTCACCATGACATATCCATGAAAATGACATTGTTACTCACAGCCACCCATGAAGTCATGTCCGTTATTTGGTTTTGTGTGTGTTTTAATCTTGTTGTTCAGTTTTATCAAGTCAGTCTGTCGTTCCCTTCTTCAATTCACTGACAGACATGCACGCGCACACGCACGGACAGAAGAGAAAAAAAATAGAAAAGACAGACAGACAAGACCATGAGACATCAGCATTACGCTTGTGGTACCTTGTATAAGCATCTCTATTTCTGGCAGGAAAACGTACCTGGTGCCCACTGGTCATAAGTGAGTGTCGATACTTGACCTCTGAGGTGGGATTTATTAGCCACACCGGTCACAACAAGGCACTCAGTCAAGGCGTCATTAGCGCAATGACGTCAACGAAAGTAACCAAAACAGACATTACCATTTTGGCCACAGCTTGTTCTTTGTATGCTCATTCACCCCCACCCCCCCCCCACCCCCACCTTCACTCCCCTTTCCTCTATCACCCATCCCTTCCCTTTTCCTGCCTGCCCTGCACTTGCCTCTGTTCGCTCTCCAGGAACATGGAAGTTTTTACCAAGAACCCACAGAGTGTTTGACTCACCTTGTCTACACCAATGTGTAGACAAACAGGAAGACAAACATCTAACCCGTAAAAGTTTCCCTTATCCTTTCAGCTTCGCATCTATTGTTCATTGTGTTTTCTGTTGATCAAGCACTAAAAAATCAAGAGAAAGAAAATTACTTCGATAAAGCAAACAAACAAGCAAGCAAACAAACCAAGTCTTGATTTCAGCCCTTTCCTGGCTAATTTTAAAACAAGTACCGATTTGAACTCGTTCTTAGCAATCTTGATTATGCGTGCTGTCTAGGCCCTTTCCCCCATGTCAATTCTAAACTATCGCTTGCAAGCGATTATCATCTCTCTCTCTCTCTCTCTCTCTCTCTCTCTCTGTGTGTGTGTGTGTGTGTGTGTGTGTGTGTGTGTGTGTGTGTGTGTGTGTGTGAACCTTCGAATCTCCAGGGGCAGACCAGTTAATTTGAAGGGGGAGCGCACTTTGATCTCTCTCTCTCTCTCTCTCTCTCTCTCTCTCTCTCTCTCTCTCTCTCTCTGTTAACCTTGGAATCTCCATGGGCAGACCAGTTAATCTGAAGGGGAAGCGCAGTTTGATTTTCAAGTATAAATCGAGGATGCGAAGCGTCCGAAATTGTCAGGGGGGGGGGGAGGGGGGAGGGGGGTGGGGTGGGATTCGGAAAGTATGCTCCCCTGGATTTTCCTTTTCTTGTGGCGAAAGTCTGCGCAGTTTGGTAATGATCCAATGCGGTATTAAACAACAGTTTAGAATATTAATAAGCCAGTGTAATTATATTCCAACTGACATTTTCCATCCTCTACCCATGTGCTCTCTCCCTCCCCCCCCCCCCCCCCCCCCCCCCCTCCCTCCCTCTCTCTCTCTCTTCGTCACAACACTACACAAACACGCTTGCGACCTTTTCTTTCAGCTCCAGACATTTTCTTCTTCTCCAGAATAAACACATTAATCATATACAATCGGATGTTATCAACTGCGCTCTGCAATCACGAACACAACATTCTTGTTCGGAATATCAAGGAATTTATTCTTCACTTTTCACTTTTTTTCTGGCAGGGGGGGGGGGTGGGGGTGGAAGGGTGGAGGGAAGGGGGGGGGGGGGCGGACGGACGGGATATGAGAAGGGGGGCGGGGTATGGGTGTCAATCATACTTTATGGCAACATTATTTAATCGAAATACGTTGCATAAAACTAACCGTTGTATCTATTCTTAATGGAAGAATGAACAGGCAGTACAATGTGGAAAATATACAAGGAGTTCTGGGGACTCTATGTTCGAGTCAAGTTGTTTGTAGCCCAGGATAACACTGGACACGTATGGTTTATGCTTTGTTTTGCTGCTTTTTTTTTTTTTTAACTGTTTGTCTTGAGAAGAAATGAACAAATGGTTTGTTTTGCTCTTTCGAGTGTTTATCATGAGAAGAAATAAACTAGTGGTTTGTTTCACTTTTTTTTTTAAGAGTTTGACTTGAGAAGAAACAAAGTAGAGGTTTGCTTCGCTTTTTCAAAGCGTTCGTCTTGAGAAAAATAAACCAGTGGTTTGTTTTCACTTTTCAAGCGTTTATCTTAAGAAGAAATCCATCAGTTTCACGGGAGTTTGAAGTTTTAAGAAAGATCCCACCCGCGACCGCCACAGTTACAATGGGAAATCTACAACACAGTAAAACAAAGAAAAAAACGGCTTTTGTTCATCAGGCTCCTGTGGTGGTAACCCCCTCAGTTGTGGAAATCAATATCCAACGACGGTGGAGTGCGGAAACACAACAGCAACAACAAAAACAACAACAAACAAACAGCAACAGTGGTAGAAAGTCGGTGAGAATCCCTTGCACGACAACAAAAATAGCGACATGTCTATTTCTTAATGTGGAGTACCGACTGTGAAAATGTCATCACGACTAACCTATCAGTTGATTCAGACGTTATTCATAGGGCCCTCTCTCTCTCTCTCTGCCCTTGTGTGTGTGTGTGTGTGTGTGTGTGTGTGTGTGTGTGTGTGTGTGTGTGTGTGTGTGTGTGTGTGTGTGTGTGTGTGTGTGTCGGGCACTGGGCACTGCAGATGACTGTATTCCCCCACAAGATGCTAAAGATCTACATAACAGTCCCATGATCAGCACCCTTAAGCATGGTTGCTCGCCAAGCCGTGAAGTATCAAGCTCTTCCTAAAACGTTCTCGGTGGGATTTTTTTTTTCCCACTGAAAAATCTTTCACAACGTCAGTTTAAACAGGACGGAAACATAGCCTTTAGATGCAAATAAGAGAAAGGCCACCGCTTTTGTTTGAAGTCAGTCAAGTCGGGAAAAGAAGGACCGAATGAAATAAATCAAAGAACATTACATAGGCAATGAGTTGGCAGCGGATGAATCACGAGACGGGGAAGAGAGAGGGGCAGCGGGGTGAGGTGGGGGAGGAAGGGGGGCAACCCGCTATGAAATAATCGCGTTGTGCTTTGAAGTGTTTCTCAGTTATGTTTTCTACTGTCCGGCTCCCAGCGAAGGCCCCTTCCTGGTTGTCTTCCACGCTTGATCGCTTCCAGCAATTTCGGTTTCTATTCTCACGCTCTTTCTCTTTCTGTCTTCGGTCCTTTCCAATCAATGTTATTTCCCAAAATGAATTCCTCCCCTGCCTTCACAATCATTATTTCCCAAATCGAATTCCTTTCCTACATTTATCTCTGCACTACCTTTCTTCCAGCCCATTCAGTGTTCCCTCCCATTCTGTATTCCTTTCTTTTCGTGTTTGCTCTCTTTCTAATCGTTGTTCTTTCTCAGCATGTATTTTCTTTTCTAGTGTTTATTATTTTTTTTAAAATGTGTCCCTGATCCCTGATCTTTATTTTTCCACAAGTTTTATTTCATTTTAATGTTTGTTCCTTCCCGATCTTTACTGCTTCCCCAATTTTTTTTTTTTTCCTTCTTTGTCTTTCTTCCTTCCCATGTTTTTTTTTTTTTTTTTTTTTTCACTTCAACCTGCACCGCTATCTCGTTTCCCTTCGGGACTGTTAGTCCGTTTCAGTCTTAGTTCCTTCCCACTCTTTATTCCTTCTCGATCTAGGTTGTGACCCAGTCTTTATTCCTCCCCGTTCCCTCCCAATGTTCATTCACCCCCAACATTTCTTCTTTTCCTGTTTACTTGTGAGCTGAGATCACGCTGGAGGAATGAGCTCAATATTTTAGATGAAAATTCGTTACGTGGTTTTTTTTTTTTTTTTCTTTTTTTTTTTTTTTTTTTTTTTTTTTTTGAATAGTGTGATGAACCATCATCCCATTCTGTGTCCAAGCTCTTCTCTCTCTCTCTCTCTCTCTCTCTCTCTCTCTCTCTCTCTTGCTGCTGCA
This sequence comes from Conus betulinus, assembly GCA_016801955.1. Classification (NCBI taxonomy): domain Eukaryota; kingdom Metazoa; phylum Mollusca; class Gastropoda; order Neogastropoda; family Conidae; genus Conus; species Conus betulinus. The sequence continues at coordinate 201,105 of JADBJO010002583.1, read as the reverse complement.
ACTACTTCTATTAAATGAGTAAAGAAATAACGAAAACAGATTTCAATTCTTATAGTTTAAAGCCCACCCGATCGCAAAAAAAAAAAAAAAAATAATAAATAATAATAATAATAAAAAATCAGTCAATCCATTACAGTATTAACTCTTGAATTTTGTTATTGTTCAACCTCAACGAGTCTATCTCTCTCTCTCTCCCTCTCTCTCCCTCCTGTGTGTGTGTGTGTGTGTGTGTGTGTGTGTGTGTGTGTGTGTGTGTGTGTGTGTGTGTGTTGTGTGTGTGTGTGTGAGTGTGCGAGCGCGTGCACGCTTAGTCGTCCTTCGTGACTAGACCTCAAGAGAATGTGTCATGACAGGGGCTCTCCGCTGCGGCACGCTCAAGACTTGCTTTTATTATCTGTGATTACATTTTCAATAAACAACGAACCACCCAGTGCAGTAGAATAATATAAATAAAACAGTCAATCCATTACAGTATTAACTCTTGAATTTGTTTCTGTTGAACCTAAAGGAGTCTCTCTCTCTCTCTCTCTCTCTCTCTCTCTCTCTCCTCTCCTCCCCCCCCCCCCCCCCCCCTCCCCTCTCTCTCTCTCTCTCTCTGTGTTATTGCTGCTACGGTCGCCATCCACCTACATTCAGAAAAGACGGAGTACAGCACACACAACAGATGAACCAGCCAACCCATTATCTGCAGTCAGGGATGGTGTGTGTGTGTGTGTGTGTGTGTGTGTGTGTGTGTGTGTGTGTGTGTGTGTGGGTGTGGCGGGCGTGTGTGTGTGTGTGTGAGGACGAAGCAGGGGCTACCTTGAACATATCGTCCGAGATGCTGGGGCTGGAGCCGGACGGGGAGGTGGGCATCCCGGGCATGACGGGCACGGCGGGCGTGAAGGCCGCCCTGCCGATCAGCTGGCGAGGCGACAGGCGCAGGTCCAAGTTGTCCGAGTTCATCGTGGTGGACTGACCGTCGATCCCCCCTTCCGCTGGAGATGCTGCTCAGCCCCTCGGCAGATCTACCCACGAGGTTCGGCCACGAGGTCCTGGGTAAATTTAGCCCCACTTCACCGGCCTGAACATTCTGGGACCTCCCCCTTTTCTCAGCGCCAGCGGT
>JADBJO010002583.1:180000-197500 GCA_016801955.1 Conus betulinus | reverse complement strand
TCCACCCTCCATCCACCCCCACCCCCCCCCCCCCGGAAGTTTTTTTTTTTTTATCATACTTTATCTGTCTTGTTTTATCGACTCGTGTATGTTTGGGACTGTTGGTCTTCGTAGCGAGACGTGATAGACCGTCCCGTTTTTAAATTGCTGATGTGGCTTCCGTGGTCGGCTACACTATAAACGTAGAGTGGACTCCAGTGCCCCCAAACCCGTGCAGAGAAAGGTACGTACGCACGACACACAGAGTCATTGTGGCGTCGGTCTCCAAGATACAAGTAAAGGCAGTGTAGGACGGTGCCCTAAAAGAACCATTGTTCTTGTGGACAAAGGCAGGCAAGTGCGAGACATTCACAAACGCGCGCGCGCACTCACGGAGCACAGAGAGAGAGAGAGAGAGAGAGAGAGAGAGAGAGAGAGTCGTGATGTCAAAGTTTTTATTACCCTGTAATGCGACGAAGAACCACACGACGATCCCTGCACAATCTCCAACCAGGCCTAGCGTCAGGCAAGATTTTTCTAGGATTCTGATAAACAGTTTCCGCAACGTTTTCAGTTCAAACGATCGTTTATCACTTGAAGTGTTCAATTCAAGCAGCATTTTCCTCTCCTCCTCACGCTGCCCCCCCCCCCCCCTCTCTCTCTCTCTTCTCTCTCTCTCTCTCTCTCTCGCTCCCTCTCTCTCCCCCGATCCGTGGAATGCCCGGAACTCTTTTCTTTAAAAAAAAAAAAAAATAAATAAATAAATCAGCCAACTGACCTCATTTGCACCCAACTCCTTCTGGGAATTCTGTGCCCCTAATGTCGTCTTTTCTGAATTAGAAAAAAAAAACAACTGAGAACCCCCCCCCCCCCCCCCCCCCGCGAAATGGCTAACGCCCTCGCCACTATCTAAATCTATCCCCTCTCAGAATGTCAACAACTTGGTTATCATGTTGTTAATGGATGTAAATATTTTGTACGTAGGATCTGTCGTGTCATGTCATGACATGACTTTTTTTTTTTTTTTTTTTTAAATAATCCGTGAGAGGATCCTATGTGGTCGGTTGGGCTATAACAACAATGAAACCAAACTGAAACATCGACAGAGAAAGACGGGGAGGAGGGAGAGGGAAGAAAGAGAGAGAGGAAGGGGGCGGGGAAGGAAGGAAAGAGAGAGAGAGAGAGAGAGAGAGAGAGAGAGAGAGAGAGAGAGAGAGAGAGAGAGAGAGAGAGAACACCGATCGATTGACGGATAGAAAAAGTTATGAATGAATACCAATTTACAATTGTGGATAAAATACATATTCATCAAGCCCTTACAAAAGTCCGTAAAAATCAACACAGCGCTAAATCAGCCAGAACACAAACATGTTTGGGGTGTTGGGGGGGGGGGGGGGGGGGGGGGGGGGGGGGGGGGGACTCGAACACAAATTACGAGTAGTTATTTTTTCATACGCATATGCTTTTATAAGCGGACGGTTGAGCAGATTTACGCACGCACGTGTACACACACACACACACACACACACACACACACACACACACACACACATGTATATTTCTCAGCAACTCTGAAACATTCTGAAACATTTCTCAATAGATTACAAAATGAGAGGAAAGGGCGAGGCGAGGAGGAAGAGAGAGGTCTTCCAGTCTGTTAGGTTCGTGGCTTAATTTCAATCAATATTCAGTTCTACGCTAAACTGCATCTCTCTCTCTCTCTCTCTCTCTCTCTCTCTCCCTCCCCCCCCCCCCCCCTCCCCCAGGCTTTTATCTGGCCTATGCACGTGACTCTCTCTCTCTCTCTCTCTCTCAGGCTTTTATCTGGCCTATGCACGTAACTTTTTTCGCAACTAGCAATAGGGTTTGCAAGAATGTTGGAGTTATCCACTGATTTATTGCAATCGACATGAATTCTCTCTCTCTCTCTCTCTCTCTCTCAATACATTACTAAACCCCATCTTCCAGTTATCTCTAGACGTCTATCGCTCTGCCCTAATACAGCAACTTCCAGTTTCAACCCCCATCGATGTCTGATGTCAAACTAGGTCGGTCGAGTATTACACGAGTGTGTGTGTGTGTGTGTGTGTGTGTGTGTGTGTGTGTGTGTGTGTGTGAGCGCGTGCAAGCTTAGTCATCCCTCGTGACTGACCTCAAGAGAAGGTGTCATGACGTCCAAGCGGCTCTCCGCTGTGGCACGCTCAAGATTTCCTTTTATCATCTGCGATTACATTTTCAATAAAATAACGAACCACCCAGCGCAGTAGTTGTGATGTGCTATAATTTTGTTCTGTATTTATTGTATTCCAGGTACTCTACACACACACACACACACACACACACACACACACACACACACCACCGGGGCGGAGGAGGAGAACAGAAAAGTTGCTGATCCAACTTTCAACCGTTCACCCTTGTGACCCGAGCTGTTCGTCCCTGTCCACTGGACGTCTTCACTCAACCAAGAACACCGACATCACAGTGCCCGTTTTCCGTGACAAATGCCCGTCCGCTTCACAGCCACATAACACACACACACACACACACACACACACACACACTTTATGTCCCGTCCACACACGGACAGCACGAGACAGCATAAAGCTTGTTATCTCTGTCAGAAAAAAGTACACTGTATTAACCTGGCAGAAATCCCCCCCCACCCTCTCTCCGACCTACCACCACCACCACCACCACACCATCCCCCCACCCCACCCCATCCCCACTTTTTTTTTTTTTTTAAGGTTTTTTTTTTTTTTTTTTTTTTTTTTTTGGGGGGGGGGGACATAGGTGTGGGGGAACCTCCAAGCTCATTAGTTCAGCAGGTACGCCTGGCCTCACAACTCGACCGCTTGGCCCGGTGTCCCAAGAGAAGAACACCGAGGGCTGAGAGTTCGAATCCTAGAGCACTAAACGTTTTTTTTTGTTTTGTTTTTTGTTTTTTGTTTTTGTCTACCCCTCAATTACGTCCAACCAGCGGACAACGACACCGCCCCCACCTCTTTTCCCCTCCACTCGCCTCCCTTCCATCCCGACAGAAAGTGAAGGACGTTGGCCACGTTCCCTCCAGTGATCAATACACCGTGAGTCTGCCGCGACGATTACTACTACAGCAGCCACCCAACCAGCTAGAGGCTGTCGACGTGCACGAGAAGCATTAGTGGACACTGGTCCCCGGGGCCAATCAGAACCAAAGGGGCACCGCACTCAGAACGCTGCTCTATTTGTCTCCATCCCTGATAGGTCAGGGAATGCCCTTCGGCGGCTTTCCGGAAAATCTCTCCGAGGCTGCAATTTGTCTGTCCCCCCCCCCCCCCCCCCCCCCCCCCCCCGGTTGTCTCCTCTCTCTCTCCTCTTCCCCTGCACTCAGCCTTACAAGACTTGGGGAGTCCGCTGGACCTTGTCTCATAACCTAATACATCAGCCGTTTCCCCCTCCCTCCACGCACACCCCCCCCCCCTCCCTCTCCACCCTTCTCACTGTGCTGAACAAGTCTTCACAAAGCAAGCCTTAATCAAACTGCCTCATGGTGTCCGCGTGAACCTTCTTCACGACATGTTCATTACAGGAGATGCCAGGACGAAGCACCTCGCATCCATAATTTGTATCTTCCTTTAAATTAACAGTTTTGCTGTCCGAGGCCGTGGATCCCATGCACACAGGAACATGGTGGGTAGCACGGCTGCATGCCAAAGCTTCAGCTTGGGTCCAAGAGCCATAGTCTTGTTTTTTCTTCTTCTTTCGACGTAAGCAGACTGATACTGCTGGACACTCCCTATATGGACAGGCAAGTACTAATCCCATCTACCTTACCACGGGAGTGGAGTTTTGTGTGTATGACCGTTTTTTTTTTAATCCCGCCATTAAGGCAGTCATACTCCATCTTCGGGGAAGATGCATGCTATGTGTAACGTGTCATCCATACAAACGGCCAAACTGGCCTTCTCTCTTCCGAAAGTTGGTGAAAGTTGGTGATGGGATTACGTGTGTGCAAGATGTTATGTGTGCGTTCACACACGGAACCTCGGTTTATTGTTTCATTCGAAGGACTGTCTTGTTTCTTCAAGTCGGTTTCAGTTTCGCCAGAGCTGCTGTTTTTGTGTTGTGCTAAGATCGACTAAGAACTTAACACAACTTAAAATGACGAGACACGTTTGTTTTTTAGATGACACAAGACATCCCAGGTGTTTTGAGCAAGACACTGAATTTTTAGTCGCTTTAATGCATATAAGCGCCCCCCCCCCCCCCCCCCCCCCCCCTCCCCATTTTCTTTCTTTTCTTTTTTTCTTTAATCAAGACAGTTTTCTGAATGAGACACAACAAATGCTAGATCTTTTGAATGAGAAAACATGTGCGTGCACACAAACACGCATGCATGCTCCACTCGGAGCAAACCACACACACACACACACACACACCAAATTCTTCAAACCATTGAATTAATAAACGCTAAACCCAGAAGTCAAGACTCCCCTCTGTATGGGGGAAGAGAGATTTTAGCCAGGCAGTGAGACTGGGGGAGAGGGTGGGTTCAAGAGAATAAAGATAGAGGGAGGGGGGGGGGGGGGGGGGGGGGGGGCTGCGATGGGAAAGACGGAGAGTCACATATTTTTTTTGTTACCTTTTCTTTTTTACGTACAGAGGCACAGACAGACAGACAGACAGAGACAGACTGACTGACTGACAGAGGGAAAGCAAAAGAGATTTGAGAGGGGCGTCCGGAAGGGGGTCGGGGTGATGTTTAAGACCTTTTGCATTCACCGTTTCCTTCAAACTGTCCGTCACAGCGACGTTGACACGGAAGACAGGCGGAAAAAGGAGGATGTGGGTGGGACGGGGGTGAAGGGGAGGAGGGGTATTTTGACTTGGTTTGAAAAATATTTTGACTAGCACAATAAACTGTGAAAGTTGGGGTATTTTGGCTTGGTTCGAAAAAATATTTCTGACAAGCACAATAAACTGTGAAAAAAAAAAGATGTGTGTGTGCGCGCACGCGCATGAGCGAGCAAGCGAGAGAGAGAGTGGTAAGGTAATGTTGCTTATAGCCCAGCCGACCGCAAAAGGCCAAATCAGGGCTGTCACAGAGAGAGAGAGAGAGAGAGAGAGAGAGAGAGAGAGAGAGAGAGAGAGAATTTTTAAAACAATCAAGTCTCTAATTTGTGTTACGTCCATCTAAATTCCACCTAATCTCAATACAAACAAGAACAAATGGTTGGGTTTTTTTTTTTGTTTGTTTGTTTGTTTTTTTTAAGGACAAGAGATCAGAGTGGAAAACGGGTAACAATCTCTAACTGGTGGACGTGACAGCCCCTCATAAGTTAGATGGGGAACACAGCTCACAACAACGCACTGGCCTGGGGAGGGAAAAAGAAAAAAAAGAAAAGCAATTTATGTTGGCCATTCCTTCTCCCCCCCCAACTCCGGCTTGTGGACGGACTAACCCTCAGGTGACATCCGGTGTCGGTTCTGCTCAAAACGCCATTCCTTCCCCCCACCCCCCACCCCCCAACTCCTGCTTGTGGACGGACTAACCCTCAGGTGACATCCGGTGTCGGTTCTGCTCAAAACGCAAAACGAACTGAGCTGGTGGACTTGCGTTAACAGCGTCGCTCGCTGTATGCTAATTTGTATACCGCCGTCGCATTAAAAAAAAAAAAAGAAGAAGAAGAAAGAAAGGAACAGAGAGAGAGAGAGAGAGAGAGAGAGTATAGAAACAAAAGAGAATTGGGAAAAAAAAAAAAAGAAAAGAAAAAAACAAAGAACTGAAAGAAAAGAAAAAGAATGAAAGGCAAAAAAACAAACAAAAAAACAAAAAAAAAAAAAAAACGTAATGACCCTCGTGACTGCGGTCGGAACAGTAGGGAGCGTTATCTTGCAGTGACGTCTTTTAAAAAAAAAAAAAAAAAAAAAAAAAAAAAAAAACAAAACAAACCGAAACCCTCCATGACGTCAGCCTGGAGACGACGAAACGAACGAAGAACGACGTAAACTGACACGGGGGGGGGGGGGGGGGGGGGGGGGGGGGGGGGGGGTAGGAGGAAAAGGGGGTAGGGGGGGGGGGTAGAGAAAAAAGGGGGGTATATAAGACAGCAACATAAGAATTAGCGGGGATGTAAAAAGAAAAAAAGACGAAAGAGAGAAAAGCGACTCCGACATAAAACAGAGGCCCTGTCGACTGCTGTCTTCCAGGTCGTTCACTGTCAAGAGCGGTGACGAGGCTTTGAAATGCGCACACACAGCGCTTTTTGCACGCCGAGGGTCTGAACTGAACTGCCCGGACGGAGACAAGTTCTCGTCGCTTGGATGAGTTGGAGACGAGGGAGACAGATTTACTGGGAGAAGCAAGTTATGGTCACGTGTACGACGAAAACACGTCCGTGGAGTGAATGTGGCGTTGTGAACTCCAAAACTTGTCAAGCTAAAATTCACGGTTTGTTTAGTCAAAGACCACCATACATGACGGTTTGGGGTTGAAAAAACAGCATAGCTGTCGACTTTAAGAAACTAAACGAATAAACATCTTGGGGGGGGGGGGGGGGGGGGGGGGGGGGGGGCAGGATAGGAGGATGCGTCACGGCAATGAGTGACAGTCGTTAGTCGAGGCAGACCCCTTAGATCAGAAGGGAAGTGGTCTAAAGCATGTTTAAAAAATGTGTATTTGCATTGTAAGGCATGGATATGCAACAAATCAACGGTCTTTTTTTTCTTGTTCTCTGACCTTGCTTTACTCCCCCCCCCCCCCCCCCCCCCCCCCCCCCCCCCCCCTCGCCCCCTCCAATTTACCCCTACCCCCCTAAAAAAAAAAAAAAAAAGGGATTTCGTTCTAAGGTTCAAAATGTGTAAACATTACAATCATAATATCAATCGTACATTTTTCAACGGTTGGTTATAACGTCATGTGCGTTCACATCCCTTCTCACGCTTTCCATCCAATGCTTTTCTATCTCAGTTCCTATTGGCGTCTGCTGTGGAACCCTGTCAAGGTCCAGGTACGTTGGTGGCCGTTCTTAGACCTGTTGGAGATCACCACGTAACATCCGCACACAGCTACAACCATAGTAAGCCACACTGTGAATAATGCTTTCTCAAGTCCAGATTATCCTTTCTGGCCTAAATCCTGCTTCGGTGCGTCACGGCTGTTCGATCCACGGATCTTGGAATCCCGGCTGTGCGAATCACGGCCGTCAGAACGAGATGTCTATCCTTGCCTTTGTCACGACTCTCAGAATTCAGAATGTCCCGTTCCCCTCCTCTGTGTGCTTTTGTGGGTGGGTGGGTGGGGGTGGGGGGGGGGGGGGGGGGGGGCGGGGAGGGGGGTGCGTGCAGCACGTGACTCTGTGTGTGTGTGTGTGTGTGTGTGTGTGTCTCTGTGTGTGTGTGTCTGTGTGTGTGTCTCTCTCTCTCTCTGTGTGTGTGTGTGTGTGTGTGTGTGTGTGTGTTTAGGATATTGTAAATATCCTGGGGTTTTCAAAAAGGGTCTGGGACCAAAACTTTCTCTACATTAAAAAAACAACTGAAAAAGACTGCAGCATTACTAGGAATAAAGCCTACATGCACACACACACACACACACCCACACACACACACACACACACAGAGAGAGAGAGAGAGAGAGAGAGAGAGAGAGAGAGAGAGAGAGAGAGAACAGAATGCCAAGTAACAGTTACTTAATACACAATACAAAACACAAATGAATTTTTGACAGACATGTCTTTTTTAGACGTCATCGACAACAGACATAAAAAAATGCGCAAAACAATATAACCCTTGGACAGCAGCCAGCCAGCATAAGAGAGAGAGAGAGAGAGAGAGAGAGAGAGAGAGAGAGAGAGAGAGAGAGAGAGAGAGAGTGTCTGTATACGTGTGTATGCGCTTGAGTTGACATGGTCTCATTTTGAAAAAAAAAAAAAAAGTATGAAGCTCATAGAGAGCGTAATTCAAAGGGAGTTATACAAAACTAGATTCTGGACTGAAAAATCTCAAATATGAGACTTGCGAAGATGAACGTTCCAAGTAAGGTGTGAAGAAGATTGGTTCAATTCAGACTAGCATGTACACCCATGAGCTCTTAAAAAAAAAAAAAAATAAATTTTTAAAAAAAGCCTTTTTTTCAATTTTGACAAGAAGACAAAAAAAAAGTGCAGTCCAAAGTTCTGTCAGGACCTTTTGGCTCACCTGTGACTTGAGTGTTGGAATCATCTGCAAGTAGTTGTTGAGTGAGTGCCCTTACAATGAACCGTTTTAAGACCAGATTTAATGCCTTGCTCAGGATTATCTTTAGCGAAGAGGAGCCTCCACCCACTAGATATACTTAAAAGATCAATAGCTTTTTACGGAAAACTTCTTGACTTAGATCGATCAAAAGAACTATCATTGTTATAAAATGAATAAGTAAGGGGCACACACCATGAATCGGCAACAGGCCTTGAACAGATCTAACAACATGTCAAGTGTACTGTACTATACTGACTGTACAAAATCGGTCCAGCTTTTCCTTTTTGTTTCTTTTTCTTATATTCCTGTCAGTAGCTATCATATTATAGCTGGAGACATATAAGTTATGTTCTCCTCATGAAAGGAACTGGTGGCTTAAAACTGAACTTCACAAATATGTGTGTGCGTGCGTGGGTGCGTGTGTGTGTGAATCTATCTCTCTCTCTCTCTCTCTCTCTCTCTCTCTCTCTGCATAACAGCAATGAAATATTTCTCTCTGGAACAGTATGTCAGGACAGCTAGCCTGCTATCCTGATAAAAGTTTGCGTCGCTCAGTATCACAGGATGGCTGGCAAAGACAGTGTGCATGATCTCATTTCTATTCATGAAATGTATGAGCTGCCATGCCCTTCCACAGATGTCAGCCTTTACCACATTTTCTCCTGTGGAAGACTCAAGGCATTTGCTACAGCTCAGACTCCGGAATCAGGCTACAGCCCACATTTCTGGGAAAGCAGGACAGACAGAAGGGGGTTAGATGCCTCAGCAAAAACAAAAACCTGCATTGGTTAAAATATCTTAAAACAAAAATCTTAGCAATAATTATGCGAGATTCTTCGGTTAATTAAGGTGGAAGATGGTTTATAGTCAGAGAATAATTTACGCCCAAACATTTTGAAAAATCTGTATGCAACTGAGATTCTGATGATAATAAGAATAACTATAAAAAAAAAAAAAAAGTATAATAACAATGATAACAGTGTGATGGACCGAATGACAGGGGATGGTAAGAGAAGATTTGAAAATGGGAAACTGTATGGAGCTGTAATCCTGTTCGCAGCGCCAATGTGTACCAGACTGAAGACTAAAGAGATCTGGATAAGGGAGAGATTAGAGATGGAATGGAACAGGATCATGGATTAAGGGTGAAAAATGGTGGATTTCACTCAGGTCGGGAACATCTGGGTGCAGCTCTGTCAATTAGTTATACCTTATATTCATTACATACTTACAGATAAGAAGACAAGAAAAGCACTGTTTGATATACTGTGGTGACAGTTTGAATTTGAACTGGCTGTGGTGCTAATCTTCATCTCTCATCTTGGGTAATTTGCTCAGCTCACCTTTGACTGTTGGTCACTGTATTACTAGAGAACTGAGCATCTAAAATGCAGAAATTGTTCTGAACAAAGCACTCATAGAAGTGATAATAATGTAGTGATAATAATATTAATAATAATAATAATGATCTGAAACAAACACATCCCATATTTCTCGAGTTCATGCAGGGCACTCACAAAAATAAAACCAAAAAAAATTCTGATCCATAAACACCCATCCACTTTCACTCCCATCTCTATCAAAACAAATACAAATACACACACCAAGACATATAAAGACAGAGCAGCAACGGCCAGCATGATAACTTTTTCTACTGTTTGAGGATGGAAACTTCATCAGTGTGTGTGTGTGTGTGTGTGTGTGTGTGTGTGTGGTGCGCGCGCGCGCGCGCGCGCGCGCGTGCGCGCTCGCGTGCGTGCTCTTAACAAAAACACTACCTGTTAAAAATACTCTGTAAAACTTTGGTCAAAATCAGCAAACTGACGGAACAAGTACTCCTAGCTCAGGATGTATGCAAAGGAGCTTCAAAAAAAATTTCAAGGGACGGCAGCATTTCCGAGCCAGTTATATTAATTCCTACAAAGAAGCTGATGACAAATTTCTCACTTTCATTATTATTACCATAGCTTAGCCATTACATATGACCTTTTTGAGAGAAAAGACATCTTGTCTTGAAAAAAAAAAAACTCATACACAAAAAGAATTATCAAATTCATAACATGATAAATCACCTATCAATATCCATCAGGCTGATTAATCGAGGCTGGACTGAACAAGCCAGGCATTGGGTTTGCCTTAGATTTTCAAACCAAAAAACTACTAAACTATCAAAGATAAACATCACAGTGTCACAAAATATGAGCAAACAGACACAGCAGAATGGACAGCTAAAGTCAGCGTGCACAGGTCTATTATTCAATAGCCTAATTAGAATGAAGAAGCCAATGTTGTAAATTACACAACAATGGCAAGTGTACGGGTCAAAAGGGAAGAAAGAAGTTGGACAAAAATAAAGCAAAAAAAAATAATAATAATAATAAATAAATAAAAATCTTTTTTAATCAAAAGCAAAATCAAAGAGAGTAAACAGAAAACAAACTAAAAATATTAACATAAATTTCCAGAATATGGGGATATTCATCATCAAAAAAAGGCCTTGGGGGAGACAAGCAGAAGATGAAGAACTATGAGGGCATCCAGGAGGAGATGGAGAATAAGCCACTGAAGAAGAAAGCAGAGGAAATGGAGAAGAGCCAGCAGCTACCCCAAATCAGAATCAAAACCTGAAGGAAAGAGAAAAGAGTCCACTGTCCAGAAACCTGAAGCTATGACTGAGTATGAATTGACTGAGTTGGGTCTAACATCCCTAAGTCGCTGAGGTCATCATGGACACTCTTTGAGTTCAGCTCTGTTTTACAATTTCATTCCCTAATGTTCATTATCACATTATGCACAAATTATAAGTATACATGCACCACACTCTTTCGTTCACTTGGCAGAAAAAAAAAAGGCAAATAAAACTTTCGAGGTCTCAACATACCACTGAAGTCAGCGGGGCCACAGAAAGTGAGATTAACCCATGTGAATTTTCACAGTCCAACTTGGTTAAAAAAAAAAAAAAAAAAAGATAAAAATATAGTGTGTAAGCAGAGTGTATGATATGCAATATTGTCCACTACAAGCAATAAACATCAACCAAAGGATTCTTCTGCTTTCTGCCATTCACTACCAACATATATGGTATTGTGGCAGGCACAGTGCAATGATGCTCATGGATGATAGTGCCCCCATTACAGGGAGAGGTGCTGTTTGGGCAATTAAAGCACAACACGCGACACTATTCATCACGGGCCATCTGCTGGTGTCACTGTCAGTTTATTGCTGCAGACACCAGCTGCTGACACACTATACCTGCCACACATGCTCCCAAAGCCCTCACTCTGAACTGCTGTCCATACACCCACGCAGACCTGAAAGTTGGGATTTTTCCTTACTAGCCTTCCAACAGTTTCACAGGTCAGAATAAAATTAGTCGCCAGTCCAAAAATGCTAACTGCCAAACAATGCAAAATACTAGCCAAACAATTCAGAAACAGTATTTCGTAGCTTTAAAGAACACCACATTTGATTTAATGTGAAAGTGGACACAAATAAAAACCAAAGCTTTAAAGAACCACATTTAATGTGAAAGTGGGCACAAATAAAAAAACCAAACACAATTATTCCCCCCCCCCCCCCCCCCCCCCCCCCCCCCCCCACACACACACACACACACACACCATTCATTACAAATAAAATGAAAGTCAAATGTTTCATGGTGGAAAAATATTGTATGTTTGGAGGACCAAAGGTGCCGAAGACAATGTTTACCTGTTAACAACATGCCCAAAATTTCGATAACTGGATCAAAACCACAAGATTCTATTACAGCGAGGGCAGATACGTTTCGTAATCATCTTCATGCACTCATCATGGGTGCAGGAAGTTTCAGTTTTATTCACCATGCTTCACTCTACAATCCATAAACCAACAATTTCAGAGCTGCTTCATTCCCCTGAAGCTTCTCCCACAGCGGTAGAGATTTTGTTTTCCTTTTTTTTTTTTTTACTGCCTCATCTTTCATGTAGAGGCCTTACTCTGAAACTGCCTACTCATTTCCCCATACTCAGCAAACCTCATGCCCTGCTCAACCCAGTCTCAGCAGCAGCACTCCAATGGAAGAACTCAATTTCGTTTCATCATGAGGCAACCCATTTGTGAAGACACTGAACTGCTGCGAGTGTTCAGAGGTGCCTGTTCAAATCAACATGACCCAGGACACCACCTGCTAAGACTCTCACTCACTGACAGTAAATGCTGACTGGTTGTGCCCCTTCAGTCAGCATCATCACATCCACCAAATGAAAGTGACAGTCCACATGAACTTGTTTACCTTTGACTGTTCCCACTGTCAGACCACCTGACTGCCACCTGGGCCATGAAGCTGAAATGCCATTCATACTTGTCGAGCAATTTAGGAGTGAGAGAAAGCAAGGGCAGGCTAATAATTCTTCCATCATTTTATTAATGACCTGGCAAAGATTCAGGGGCAAAAAGGGCAGGGCAGAGGGCATGAGGGAAGTTAAAGAAAATAAGACTGAAAAGTCAGGGAATATAAGATCCTTCACTAGCAGCCTATGGAGACCAGCGTAACCCATCTTGAAGACAGAACTATTCATATCGTCTGCTCCTAGACCTTTCTTCTGCTGGATCGAACTCGTCAGGGAGGCACCCCTGACTATGTCTGTGGTCCCTTGGCATCAGATAGAGATATACCACAGTCTACATTTCCATGGTATTCTCACCACCAAGGGTTCAAAAATGTCAAAAACGTCATTCATACTTCTCCCCCGTAATGATTTCTCTATCAAACTATGTCTTTGGTTTGGTGACATTTATGGCTGGTGCCTCTAACCAACATTTACAACATGGCACAAACTTTAGAAAAAAAAGTTTTCCACACATGGCACACTCACACCCACTGTTATACAAACACCCCTGTTTAAACAGATTTCATTTTCATTTCTATCTGAACAATCCATACCTATCTACAAGGACCGTAATTTTTTTTTTCATTCGATGTCATATCACTTTTCACCTTATTAAGACATTGTTCACTACTTCATGCAACGTGATTAAATGAACATGATCAATCAGTCACACAAATAATGAAGTCATAATGGTTGTGGCTTGCACAATCTTTCATGGCCCAGGTTTTGAGGTGAACAAAAAACTAGAACAAACAAACAATGTAGGAAGGCTCAATGGTCAGTGTACAGTGCTGAGCATGTTTCTTAAGTAATCTGGTCTGAACAAGTCAGTAATCTGGTCTGCTTTTGGTTCAGGTTACCTTGATTACAGCTGAAAATAGGGCTGGAAAACCTTCTTTCATTATATAGAGATAATCTTCAATCACTTTATTTCTTCTTTTTTTTTTCAATCCGCCACCTATATACTGTGAATGGTTGAACAGGTTTATTTCTGTGTAGCTTGTCTTACCCCATTCCCACCTGTTAACAATCCGTATGCCTGCCTAATAGCCAGCCACAAGATGGTTGCATTGAGTGGCCTGTGGGTGTTTATGCTCCCCTACTTTGGCCATGAGATTCTATATATATATATATTGGTTCTGAGGTCAGTCCCACAATGCATAGTCTTTTCTCCACCATCCAGCAGTCACCGAGTGCAGTGTGGACGCCAGTCTTTAACATGAGACCTACTGCCCCTCTCCACCCCTTCCTTCCTCATCCCCTTTATTTTACCCCACCTGCACTGTCTCCTCTCCCAATTCCCAACCTGAAAGAGATCCTGACAGAAGTAACTCATAAAACATGACTGAAAAATTAGAGAACAAAGTTCAGTCTGTGTAGTATTTCATACAGAGCAAGAAACATGGACACCCAATTCATCCAGACAACACTAATAAAACTTTCCAAAACAAGGACACTTGCTGCTTCACAGGCAAAAGATGTGGATAAACAGCAGTGATGAAATCTGTAAGTTGTGTTAGCTCAGATTAACAACAGAACAGTTCAATTCATTCACATTTTCTAACAACAGTTCACCTAGCACTCGCCTGTACAACAAACAAAAACAAAATGCACACTGAGCTGAGCAAGAAGCAACATGTGATGGTGCTACATTCCATACACATGATCAAAGAAGGATGTAGCAGTCATGCAGGACTTGTGACTGTCATCAAGTACCTGATAAATGACATCACACACATCATTCTGACTTGTCAGAGGAACAACAGAAGACAGGACCAAAAAAGCCGAACCATATATATATATCAAACTGTGAAAGCTGAAGCCCAAGTAAAAAAAAGCAAAGCTGGTCATATATAATGACAATGACATCATCAAACGCGTTCAGCTTGTTTACTAGGCAGCAGGCCTTGTCAAATGAGCAGCCGTGCTGATTTAACTAATGAACAGCTATGGAAGCCATATTTTCATTAATATGCAATGACAATCTGTCCTGAAGGGCAATAGTCATGTAATTAGGCGGTTTACCTGCCAATATGACAACCGTTAGTTTGAAAAAACCATGGGGTCCAACTTCTACAGTTTGCAAACAACCATAGGGTCCAACAACCATCCAACTTCTACTACAGTTTGCAAACAACCATGGGGTCCAACTTCCAACTTCTACAGTTTGCAAACAACCATGGAGTCCAACTTCTACAGTTTGCAAACAACCATGGGGTCCAACTTCTACAGTTTGCAAACAACCATGGGGTCCAACTTCTACAGTTTGCAAACAACCATGGGGTCCAACTTCTACAGTTTGCAAACACAACCATGGGGTCCAACTTCTACAGTTTGCAAACCATTTCTGTCCACCCAATAGCAGATAGATACTCTGTTCAGTGCAGAGAAAGTCAAGATAGTGGATGCAGAGGAAAACTACCATCCACAAACATTCCAAAACCAGGAGAAGAGAAGGCTGGATGCAGGCAGTGGTGTTGATCCAATCCATCAGCTCCAGAGACACCAGTAAACAATCCTCCTCAGACCCTAGAACACATCCTCCAACACTGTCCAGCCCATGATGTTCTACAACATCAAACCTGGCCAGGGGATGCAGAGCCGCAAACCCAACTTTTGGGGCAGCCGTGAAGAAACCTTGAGAAGACTAAATGAGTCATTGTGGCAACAGGATTGAAGATCTGACACAGCCAATTACAATCAACCACAGAAGAAGAAGGAAACTGAGAGCTGGGCTAAACAATGAACCTCTTTTCAGTTCACCGCCCCAACAGCCATGAGGCAATGGGACTTTAGTCCTTAACCCTCAGCCATCCTATACTATCCTTAAACTTATAACTACACAATTCTACCATACAATGTACAATGTGCCCTCACTCCAAACACTATGTATGACAAGAAGGTAAGAGAGGGGAAATATGAGGAGGAGGAAAAAAAACATCCTCTGCTGATTTGCACCACACCTACATCTGTCCACCACAAGAAACAAAACAGCTCTGGCGTTCATCAACATGATGGAACTACGCACAAGAAAGAAAGTGCAAGGGAAAGAGGTGGAAGGGGAAGGTTTATTCACTACTGTTTGTCTCTACCTAGATCGGTCCACCATAGCTCTGGTTTTCCTCCAAGCTGTCTGGGCTTTATAGGATGTACTGAGTTGCTATGGAAAAAAAAAAAAAAAACGCACACATAGTCTACGCACGTGCGCGCGCACACACACACACACACACACACACACACACACACACACACACACACCCAAACACCAAAAAATTTGAATAGTTAAAAAAAGCTCCTGTCTGAACATAATCATTCAAGCATACACAACATTATAACCACTGAGCAAAAGGTTCCAAGCAGCAACTGTTTAAGGAATATGCTGAAAGATACCTTTGAATAACACCATTGACACTGAAGACCAAAAAAAAAAAAAAAAAAAAAAAAAAAAAAAAAAAAAAAAAAAAACTGAATCTGGAGACAGGTGAATCGCATGCGCACACAAATAAATCAAATGAAATGTAACAAAATAATTATGAAAACGGTCTTAAGATGCTGTTGACAAAAGGGTGAGGGAAGGGCATCAAATTCTCATTCCAAATCATTTGTACTGCATGAGGAAATCTGACTGAGTGACTCCACAGCAGCTGTATATTAGTGTATACCGAGTCTCTGCATCCAGACTGAACAGTGATGATGGATTTATTACCCTCTTCAATATTCCCTCTATCTCTGTCTCTGCCTGCTGTCTGTCTGTCTGTCTGTCTGTCTGACTCTTTCTCTCTTTCTCATACAGGCAACATGTTATCATTTGCTTCTTTTTTCATAATATTCTCAAACAAAAAACAGCTGCTCTCAATCTCTCTCTCTCTCTCTCTCTCCCCCTCCCTCCCCCACCCTCCCTCTCTCTCTCTCTCACACACACACACACACACACACACACACACACACACACACACAACACAAATTTTCCAAAGAGGTGCCCAGGAATTTTCTCTGCTTTTAACAGTGTCTTCTCTAACAGACAAAACCTTTGCTGATAGTTGCACAATGATGAATTGCATTCCGGTATGATTAGCACTGCTTACACACATTTTTTTTTCTTTAAACTTTCAGTGGTAGCTCTCATTTTTCTTGGCATAACCATGTAAAAAAAAAAAAAAAAAAAAAACGTGTAATCCTAAAATACCAGTTTCTCTCTCTCTCTCTCTCTCTCTCTCTCTCTCTCTCTCTCTCTCTTCAAGTGGACAGGGAAGGGGTGGGGGGACGAGAAAAAGAAACCAGCTTTTGTATCAATATAAAACACTGCTTTTAAAAAGTGTGTTTTTTGGTGGTGAGGAATATCAAAAAAATGCCATTGCTCTGAAATGCATACAATACATTCCAAAGGTGTACATAATTATGCAGAAGATGAATCCCTTTAATTATTTGAGTATGATGAAGGGAAGGCAGCGAGGGGAATTGGGAGACAGGCAATATGGATGTAGTGTGGATGAGGGAGGGCGAGTGGGTTTGGTGATAAAGGGAGAGAACTAAGCAAAAAAAAATAATGAAATCTTGTCTCAGTCTCAGTTGTAATTTGTAAACCTGACCAGCACCTTTTGGACGAATACAAACCGGGCTTTGTTGACCGACTCTTTGCCTTCCGATCAAGAGCAGAATTAATATTATTTTCATCCTTCCAGGTCCGTAATGTGTCCAAGGTTCATGCATGTATACATTGGATGGGATCACCTCTGGACACAAGGACGACAGTGAATATTTATGAGCTCTGAGGGGGGAAAGTGATGACGGGGAAAGTGATGAACACAGCATAAAGTCAACAGAAAATCACAGTCCCAAAAGTAGGCTGGCCAAACCAGCATATATCAAACTCTCTCTTTCTCTCTCTCTCTCCTTTTTTCAAGGAGGTGCTTCATCTATTGTGCGTCCTTAGT
>JADBJO010002583.1:167500-175000 GCA_016801955.1 Conus betulinus | reverse complement strand
TCTGTTACACTACAGGTAGTATGCAGAAGACCTTTTTTTTTTCTTCAAGAAAATACTCACTGAAAAGAGCTCAAACAGACCACTGACACCTTGTCTCTAGAATTCTAAAAACAGAAGACTATTTCCTTCATGGAAATGCTGCTCACCATTTTAATTTTAAAACAAATCATATGAACCACAGGCATGACTCAAAATGTCCACAAGTAACGCAAAAATTGATATATTTCTTCAATGTTTGAAATGCAACACTGCATACATGTGTAAACAATATTGTTCAGTGAACTAACTATAGCATGCAAAACTGCACATGAGTGTGAACAATGTCATTCGCTGAACTATATTTTTTCATTAAAAATGCACATTTAGTATGTTTACCATGGTCAAATTGCCTCCTTTTACGTCTATGAAGTAAGAAAATTGTGCACATGCTCTCAGTCTCTGAATTTTAGACAGAGTATCCCCCCCCCCCCCTCCCCCCCAAACACCACCACAGTCTTATTATTGTTATTATTTGCATTCAAGGTGCCCTCTACAGGGAGAAGGAAGAATCAGCCTGACACAGAATCGTGCACGCACGTCACGCCAGATGACTAGACGGATTCTTTTCACCGCTCTTTCTTTTGTTGTTTCTGTCAACCTCCCATCCCATTTCCTAGACAACTTTTGTCATTGTGTAAGAGAAGCGCAATCAATCTCGCAACACGTTACAGCATTTTAAGGATGCAACTAGTCCAGTTCTGTAGGCAAGTTTCAACATCAAGGGAATGAAAAGGGTATGATTTTGACTGCCCAGCTGACCCCTATGTCCTGGTTTTCCTCTTTTTTCTTTAACACTTTGATTTTAGCTTTACTTAGAAAAAAAAAAAAAAAAAAAAAAGCAGGAAATCAGGACTCAAAGTTTTTGTGGGTTTTTTTTTTTTTTTTTTTTTTTTGCTCTCTTTCTAACAAAACCATAGCTTACTCCTGTGTACACACACACACACACACACACACACACACACACACACACACACACACAAACACAGTGTGACATGCTACACAAATTACTTGTGTAAGAGAAAAAAAAAAAGAAAAAAAAAAGCATGATCCACTGACACATGTATCCATCTCAATCTCTCTCTCTCTCCCCCTTTCACCCACACTCCAGTGCGACAAAGTCTGGATGGATGGCCTCCAGAGAAAACTCCAGGAGAGTGGTGTAACTGCCTGTATGTACCAATGGATCTCGCAGTATCTGAAAAAATAGGAAGGCCCAAGTCCATGTCAACGGAGCATACAGTCAGAAGAAGACACTGAGAGAAAGAGTCCTTCAAGGAGGTGTCCTCAGCCCTACCCTATTCCTTGTCTTTGTCAACAACATCGTCAGAGATGTGCCATGCAAAGTCCAAGGAGACATCTATGCAGATGATCTTGTCCTATGGTGCTCGGAAAAGCACCTCACAACTGCCAACTACAGGCTACAGCAGGTGCTGAATGTTCTCAAAAGCTGGACGAAACAGTGGCTGGTAACAATTATTGCCAAGAAAACCACTTACACTATTTTCAGCCTCTCACCCAAAGAACAGAAGGCCAACCTGAGCATCAATGGACAAACTCTGCTTGCTGAAAATAACCCCACATACTTGGGAAAAACAGAATTAAGAGCAAAAGTTCGCCTTGCCCTCATGAAGAAGCTGGCAGGAACAACATGGGGTGCAGACAACACACCTCTCAGCAGACTGTACACTGGTAGAGTCTGGCCAGTGCTGGAGTATGGCATGGCGGCATGAGGCACTACAGCCAAATCCAATTTTGAACTGATCAGCAAGATTCAAAATCAAGCTGCCCATATCATCACAGGAGCCATGAAGTCTATGCCAATCCAGGAGCTTGAAACCATCACAGAGCTCCAGCCCCTTGAGGACCGCAGAGACGCCAAACTCCTGACCCAGGCTGCCAAGTTCAAGAGCCTGCAAGGCCACCCCATGAAAGACAGACTGTCCCAGCCAACAAAAGGACGGCTGAAGAGAGGGAGCTTTGTACACCAGAGCAGGATCCTAGAACGGCAACATCAGGATATCCTTGACCATGACCCCAAAGTGATACCCCGGTGTCTAGCCGTCCCTCCCTGGAGCGAAGGAACCCCTCCCCCCTCCCCTCATCCAGTGCAGCATCCCTGTGTTGGCCCAAAAGATTCCCAAAGCGGCCCTGAAAGAAAGTCCCTCACCCTTGAACACCTCCATACCCAGTTCCCCCAAAGAGTCCTGGACTCATGTCTACACCGACGGCTCTGCAGCAGATGCCATTCAAATGGAGGGCAGGAGGAGTCTATGTCCAATATTCAGGAGGCAGAGAAGAAAAGATCTGCCTCGCTACCGGCCGGCCTGTACTCCACAAATTACAGAGCTGAAGCAGAAGCCCTGAAAACAGCAGCAGCCCACATCGAGGTCAGCCCCTACGCCAGCCACAACGTTGTCTTCCTGACCAACACCCTGTCCATCTTGCAGGCCCTTCAGTCAAACAAAGATCCAGAGCTCACAATCTGTCCTCATCTCTCTCCTCCCTCTGCACAAGTCACACAGTCACCCTGCAGTGGATTCCCTCCCACTGCAACGTGCTTGGCAATGAGACTGCTGACTCCCTGGCAAAGGAGGGCACTACAAAGGAGCAGATGGACAGATCTACCAGCTACACCGAATCCAGGACCATCATCAAGGCCAAGCTGCAGAACAAGTGGAAGCAGCAGCATCCACGCCACAACAGAGCAGACCCATACTACCTGCTGACTCGACGAGAGCAGGTAGTCATCTTCAGGCTCAGGACAGGCCACAACTGCCTGAAACACCATCTATTCTCTAAACTCTGCATCGGCAACACAGAGCAGTGCCCGTGCAGTGCAGACAGCCGGACAACAAAACATCTGCTGCAGTCCTGCCCGCTCCACCAAGCGCTTCAAGAGAAAACCTGGCCCGACCATACCAGTGGCCCGGAAGCTCTACAGAGGACTGGAGGACCTGTGACGTACTGCCACCTTTGTCGAGGAGACGGGGGAAACACCACCACCCACCATCCTGTCCTCCTTTTAAGACTGCTACACATTCACAACTTTCAAAATTTCTCATGAAAGAAATGATTACAACTTGGCTTCTGAGTTATTTTCCAAATACCATTGTATAACTCCTTTACATTATCATGATAAATGTGGGGGGAAAAATGGGGGAGGTTGAAGGGCATAAATGTCTAGAAGAATCTGTTTCATCCTGCAGTGTGAAGATGAAGCAAGTGTACTTAGATTAGAATAAATAGCATAACAGATTTTTATTTTCTACTCTTAACAAAAAAAATTGTTAAAACATCATGAAGGTAAAGTTCAATTCTTCTTGGATATGAAATACACATACTTATATTTGTTGCCAAAGATGGTTTCCACCAATTGTAACTTTTATACATGTATACCAAACATACCTGAAAGACACATAAAGTAGCACACATACAGGGATGTAAACATGTATCTGATGTATGTGACCAAATGCACTTGCGCACACACACACACACACACACACACACACACACACACACACACACACACACACACAAACATGAATTTGGTGAATGAACATATATACACAGTCCACACACATATTGTTTGACTTGTTACCAATATGTCTTGTCACAATAAATCTTAAATTAATGTTAGCAAACCGCCAACAGAACACTGCAGGATGAAACAGATTTTTCTTGACATTTTTCTTGAACGATCCATTGTGACAATTGGCACAATAAACACCTATGATCTCCTCATAAGTCTAGAAGCGCGCTCATGCACTGTCAAAGTACATGATGAACAGAACTGCAAGATCAAAAACTTGCAACAGCAAAATAATGAGGTCCTCACATCACAACATAAAACCATGAAAGCCTCCCAACTTCACATGAATTGGCTTTGACCAAAAATAAAGTGAGAAATGCATATTTTATGATATTCTGAATCTGAGTAATGTATGTGTTCTGAAAGTGCAAAATACAACTTTCACTTGTAAAAATGTGAGAGCTGAAGAGCACAATCTTGAGTAACTGAAAGACCTGGTTCTGACTGTAAAAACAGTGAGAAGTAAAACAAGAGAGAGAGAGAGAGAGAGAGAGAGAGAATTCTCTTCTTATTCTTAAACTGTCAATACAAACAAGACAGTAACAACACCATCAATAAAACAAAACAATAAAGCCAAACTAAATCAAAAGACTTCAACAGTTTTACACACACACACACACACACACACACACACACACACACACACACACACACACGCATGTGATCGATCAGGACACACACACACACACACACACACACACACACACACACACACACACAAAGTGCAGCCAGGGGAAGAACTAAAATTCAATTCACCCTGCAACTAGTGTAAGCATTCTTCTAATCACAAGACAGCTTTAGTATCATTGTATTTTGTCTTTTGCTCACCATCATGAGGCTTTACTCCCTTTTTTTTTTTTTTTTTTTTTGTCCTTGTCTTTTTTGCTTCTTCGAAATTGCATCCTACAAGCTTTAGTTTGAGGTGATCCCAGGCAGGCACTGTCACTGTGTTTACATGACTAATGTTATACGTTGACTCTGATGAAGGGACTAATTGCCCTTAATATGAAAATCACAAAGTTTACTAGATGAAAGTGATAAATATTTCAATTTTCATCCTCTAATCTTGTGTCAGGTGGTGAATTAACTTGAGCAACTCGTGCAGCTCTGAGTGGTAAACTCCAGTCCATGACAAATGCTGGACTTTCAATCTATGCTGTTTTACATCTAAAAAGTCTGAAGATTAAGACACATGTCCTAGGGTATGAAAAAAACAGGATATTTTGAGGATTTACATCATTGATCAATACTGGGCAAAGAATAAAGATGTTGAGGGGGGGGGGGGGGGGGGGGGGGGTTGGGGGGGGGGGGGGGGGGGGGGGGATATTACCTACTCTAACAGTTTAATTTTGATAAAGGAAAAACTGAAGACCGGTTTTGCTGGAAAATGACACTTATTTTGCAAATACTGAACAGCCAATATTGCAAATACTGAACACAATATTCTTGCAAACACAGAGAGAGTCCTTTCATGCAACTTGTAATATATATCACTTATCAGCTACCTCTCGTGTCATACGGATTTACCACAAACATGAATTACTGCGTTTCTGGATCTGGATCTGGGTCTCTGCCTTTAGTTGTGGCGGCTAGTTGCAGTGAGCCAATGATGTCTGTAAATTGTAATTTAATACAACTTTAGTTTTCTTTAGTTATTACCACAAGATTTCATCTGTATTATTTCCTGTCACCGTTCGGGGATTATGTGCATACACAAATAATCCAGTTTACACAAAAAATAACTGATGAGCCATCGATTAACTGATGATGTATAAGAATGTGTAAGAAAAACCGTAGTTGACGGTGCTCGAATGCTGCGGTAATTAGACAAAAAAATATTACTATTATTAGTATCACGTGCCTTGCAAGCTTCGCTTTCATTATTCTGATCGGTTGAAGAAAATCATTTCAGTTGAAGAAAAAATAATGTACTCACCAGTTTCGATCGTTAGAAGAACGTAGATTACACAAACACTCGCTGCGCACCTCGAGACTCCGTGGAATCTCTCCATCGACGAGTAATGGATCATCCGACAGGAAACTTTTCAATATGCCCGCACAGTCTCGGACCCTTCGATGCCACGTTTTTTCGTAAGGTGAAGGCCGCTAAACCGCTGCGCCCTCTTGCATGCGGTAAATAGACAATGGAAAATACGTCTCTTGTGTTACGTTCGTGTACAGTGATGCTTTTAAATGCCCGGCCAAGACTGATATCTTTGTAGGCTGGACTGATCTGGTCGTGGGCGGTTGATCTTGTGTGTGACAAATGAAAATACATTTTGGAGATAAGATCAATTCATAAAATGCACTCAAGCCATAACAACGCCGACCAGAATACGCATTCATTACAGCCAATTCATGCAAGTGTCACGTGTCACGCGGTGTGTGTGTGTGGTAGGTGTTAGTCATTGACCACTCATGTGGTTTCGTGTCATACTGTCACAACAAAAAACCATTATGGAAGGCATGACAGTGGACGACATAATCTTCCAGACTGAGGGCAAACAAAGTACACGAAGGAAAAAAAAAAAAAATATAAGATTTGCTGTCGGTCCACTGAAGTGATTGCAGAGAGCAATTCGTTCGGTCTGCCGATTTCTTGATTCACCCTAGGAAAATTCCCCGGAGAAAGAAACTCGCATGATACAGCCGCCGACTCTCTTCATCAGGGGTGTCCTTACCCCGTAGAAATTCAGAGGAAGGCCAGCAGAGACTGTGGCCGCCCCCACTCTTGACACCTTCCAGTCAAGAGTGCAACTGCTGTTCTGATTTTTTTTTTTTTTTTTCTTCGCTGGGCGAACCCCAACCTAAAAAGTGTCATAAAAATCAAATTGTTGATTGTGGACACTCAAAGGAAGAAGAAGAATGCATTTCAACTGAATCTAACAAAATCAACTTGATGACTTTTGGATGCTCATCAGAATAGTCCTTACACGCCATGTGACTGACTGTGCAGTAAAACTCAGGAGAAAGCAGCCCGAATATGTTGCCACCAATATCCTGCCTGACCACATGCCATAGGTGACCCATCCTTTAGAAAAAAATAATAATAACAATAATAAAAATGAAATAAAAATAAACTGAAAACATATGCGGAGAAAACTGTCGATTTCCCGACACGGAGCATGTGCAACCTCATTCGGCATTGTCGATGGTAAAACGCAGAGATAAGGCACCTTAAAAGATACCCACTGACGTACAACTGTAGCAACTTCATACTCTGGCTGTTAAAAAGCATGTTTAAAACACACGCTCAAAAAAAGAAGGAAAAAAAAAAACCTCAAAGACCACAGGACTGGATAAAAGAGGTTTCCGTCAGGGTTTTTGGAGCACACTCTGACACAATACCTCTTTCTGTGGCTGGCAAAAACGGCAGTTTGGGGACTTTGCTCCATAGTTTTTCAGTACTTGGCTTGGAAGGATCCCTGGACCCCCTTTCAGACTCCTCTCACGCCCTTCTCACGTGAATGATCCGGCATCGAAAAGATAGAAATACTGTGATCTGATTTACTTAAGGTTACCTGTTCACAATATGGTAAAATCCATGCGGAAACAGCTCAAGATATAACAGCCATAATGATCTCTCCACATAGGTCAGGGCGCCCTAAATGATAGATTATAGGCCTATCTCTAGCGCCGGTTGACTCATTTTATGGGGAACTGATCCATATACATTTGCTAAGTCGAGCCACACCATATGGAAATCCCTTTTCTTAGTCATAGCTCTTAGAATTATATTTCAAATCGTAGTGGCATATTCAACGCAGCCCAACACTCCTGAGGTGCCTCCTGGACCAACACATCTGATAGAGTACTCATTCTCTATGAGGTACTTTGTCAGCCTCCGTACTGCCTTGACAGAGGAATTTTTC
>JADBJO010002583.1:152500-162500 GCA_016801955.1 Conus betulinus | reverse complement strand
TCATGGAACCAGCATGAGTGACCGCCCCTCCAGAGGGCACTGTCACCTTTGTAATGATTAAACAAACAACAACAACAACAAATTAATTCTCCATTGAAGGTGATGTGAGTAAGGAATATTTTCAAACAACACACAAGTTTGTCCAAAGTTAAAACACAGCCATGTGAGCGGTAATCTAAGCTCCGCTTCTACTTTGTCTCTGTTTGTGTCCCCATTTAAAAAAAAGAAAATGGGGTAAAAAGTGGATGGATAGTGTGGATTTTTATGTAATGAATACATGCACAACACTCAGATGTAAAACAAGTCATAATCATCCATGTGTTTGAGATCAGCTGTTTGTGGTATGGCTCCATTCCTACCCACCCCCTGTAAAACAAAGGGGGTAAACTAGGAAGTGGGCGCCATTTTGGACAGGTAGGTGAGTTTGCTGTTAACAATGAAATATAACATTTGAAGCTGTAATCCTATCTCAGTATCATGACGAGTTCCATCCACCTATCTCAGTAATATCGTGACTTGTGTCCACCTATTTCTGTCTGTACTATCATGACTTTATAACTTCTATCCTAGTACCATCATAACTTCTAAACATCTGATTCACTACTATCACAACTTTAAAACTTTTATCCCTAGTACTATCATGACTTCTAAACACCCATCTCAGTACTATCATGACTCTAAAACTTCTATCCTAGTGCTATCATGACTTCTAAACACCCATCTCAGTACCATCATGACACTAAACTTCTATCCTAGTACTATCATGACTTCTAAACATCTATTTCACTACTATCATGACTCTAAAACTTCTATCCTAGTACTATCATGACTTCTAAACACCCATCTCAGTACTATCATGACTCTAAAACTTCTATCCTAGTACTATCATGACTTCTAAACACCCATCTCAGTACCATCATGACTCTAAACTTCTATCCTAGTACTATCATGACTTCTAAACATCTATTTCACTACTATCATGACTCTGAAACTTCTATCCTAGTACTATCATGACTTCTCCACACCCATCTCAGTACTATCATGACTCTAAAACTTCTATCCTAGTACTATCATGACTTCTGAACACCCCATCTCAGTACTATCATGACTCTAAAACTTTTATCCTAGCACACTATCATGACTTCTAAACATCTGTCTCAGAAAATATCATGATGGTAAAATTCCTATCCCAGTACTATCATGACGATGACACACCTACCTTGATACTATCATGACTTCTGTACAACTACCTGGATACTATCATGACTTCTGTACAACTGCCTGGATATTCTCATGTCTTCTGTACAACTGCCTGGATACTATCATGACTTCTGTACAACTGCCTGGATACTCTCATGACTTCTGTACAACTGCCTGGATACTATCATGACTTCTGTACAACTGCCTGGATACTATCATGACTTCTGTACAACCACCTGGATACTATCATGACTTCCGTACAACCACCTGGATACTATCATGACTTCCGTACAACCACCTGGATACTATCATGACTTCCGTACAACCACCTGGATACTATCATGACTTCCGTACAACTACCTGGATACTATCATGACTTCTGTACAACTACCTGGATACTATCATGACTTCTGTACAACTACCTGGATGCTATCATGACTTCTAAACACCCATCTCAGTACTATTATAATGGACTTCTGTACATCAGTTTTTTTTTTGTTTTTTTTTTTTTTTTTGTCCCATCTTCTGTGCCACCTCAGTGGCATTGCACCCATGCTGCTTATCCCAACAGATGCCAGATTGCGAGATGTGGGAACAGGTATACAAACGGCATACAAAGTTACACATGTTTGGGAATATATACGAGAAGCAAGTACGAAAATGTGAAGAGAGTCCATGTTACAAACATGAAAGTTGGAGACAGAGAGAGAGAGAGAGAGAGAGAGAGAGAGAGAGAGAGAGAGAGAGAGAGAGAGAGAGATGGCTTTCTATAATATTGACCCCAAAATGGCCTTTATTCTTCTCCCAGATGGGAAATGACATAACATGGGGTGTGTGTGGGGTGGGGGGGGGGGGGGGGGGGGGGGGGGGGGGGGGGTAAGAGAGTCACCAAGTATACTGATATGAAGGTTGCAGCTTTTGTCTTACAAACATACTCTCTCTCTCTCTCTCTCTCTCTCTCTCTTTCTCTGTCTCTTAAACACACACACACACACACACACACACACACACACACACACAAGCTAAAAGAGCAATGCATCATTTATGCAGACTAGTACGGGTCAGACAACTGCACATCATGGCCATAATCACCATTGCCAGCAGTTTTCAGCACAAAGAGGCATACACCTTGTGCTGACCTGTAACACTGTGCTGAACATCAAATTCATCGTCATTGTTTTCTGCCAGCAGTTTTCAGAATGGTGAAGCATGCAGCTTGCGCAGACCTGTGACACTGTGCTGCGTATCAAGGACATAATCATCATTGCCGGCGGTTTTCTACACAATGAGGCATGCAGCTTGTGCTGACCTACAACACTGTGCTGCAAACTGGTCAGTCAGGAAACTTGGACAGTGGGCAGTGTGAAGCCTTGGTCACCTGGCTGTCAGCATGCTGCACCACCACCTGCAATACTCTCAGTGGAATGTATACAGGGGGGTCAGACAGACAAATGAAAACGACACTCCACAATTTTCAGAGTGGATACAGCACAGCAACACACCTCATGTGTATCACAGTTCATGCAAACACAAACTCAGTTTTGATTCATCGTGTTCACGATACACTTGGTGCTGCTATGCTACTGAAGCATGGAGCTGGGCTCAAACCTTTCAATGGCCTGCCATCCAGTCACGGCCAGTTACTGCAGTATCCTTGCTGCATATCCAGGACATAATCATTACTGCCTGCAGTTTTCAGTACACTGACGCATGCATCTTGTTCAGACCTATGACAATGTGGCGTACATCAAGGGTGTAATCATTGTTTAATGCCAACAGTTTTCAGCACAATGAGGCATGCAGCTTGCGCAGACCTATGACATTGTGCTGCATATCAAGGACATAATCATCATCGCCAGCTCCCCCGAAGTTGGAGTGTGGCTGCCCATGTGGTGGGGTAATCAAAAACGGTCACACACATAATGTTCTCCTCCCCAGCTGATGCATTTGTACCATAGTGTTCAAGTACTTTGGCTGTTCGGATGATCCCTGGAGTCTTTTAGCCAGGGTACGACAACAACAACAGCAACAACAACACAACATCATCACCAGCAGTCTTCTGCACAATGAGGCATGCTGCTTGCAAACACCTAGAACATTGTGCAGCAAACTGGTGGCTCAACAGGCCTTGGACAGTGGGCAAGTGTAAAACCTTGATCATCTGGCTGTTAACATTCTGCACCACCACCTGGAGTATTCTCAGTGGAATGTATACAGGGGGTGAGACAGACTGGATACCCAAATGAAAACGAAACTCCACAATTTTGAGAGTGGACACAGCATAGCAACACAACTGCTGAGCTTGAAAAGGGGCAGAATGCACATCATAGTTCATGCACTGGTACACACTAATTTGGTTTTGATTCATCGTATTCGTGATACACTTAGTGCTGCTATGCCACTGATGTTCTTGAAAAGGGGCAGAATGCACATCATATTTCATGCAAGCATTTTGGAACATGCTAGTTCAGTTTTGATTCATCATATTCGTGATACGCTTAGTGCTTTTACACTACTGATGTGCTGGAAAGGGGTGGAATGCATATCACAGTTCATGCAAGCATTTTGGAACACACTAAATCAGTTTTGACTCATCGTATTCATGATGCACTTGGTGCTGCTATGCTACTGATGCCCACTGCATGGAGCTGTGCTCAAACCTTTCAATGGTCTGCCATCCAGTCAGGGCCAGTTAGTGTGGGCTCAGTGGTCAACACAGCTGTCTGCTGCACTGTTGGATGCTTTCTGGCTTCTGTTCCTCTTGTTTCCCAGTTCACTATTGCATGGGCATTTGTGATAAGTCACTGTGTATCTTGATCAAGGTAAAAAGGGAAACAGCAAGCAAATGGTGAGCATAACAGTGATTTAACTGAACACATAAGTTTAGCCACCAACACATATCAATAATCTCGGACACATTATCATGAACACATGATCTTGAGACATGACCAGCACAGCAATAGTCTTAGTATGTGTCAGACAGCGATGATACTCCAGACCCACCCCCCCACAAATTCATGTGTGTGTAGCAATGTGCCAGTGACCTATGCACTACAACAGACCTCAAGTCACTGACTAAGATCTTCCAGCTGAACAACTTCACTCAGATTTTTCACCAGATACTGCCAGGGTGGTATGGAATGGTGTAACAGTAAACCTCCATCACATTTCAGGAGAGGAAAAAAATATGCTGTGGCGATGGGCACTAATAGCTCCCTGAAATCTAGCCATTGAACAAAAATGGCTGACATCTACTTCAGCACTATACGACAGCTCTCATTAACTGCCAAACTTGTTGGGACATCATAATCAACCCTCCCTCTCTGAATATGAGACACTCGTGTTATCATCATCATGGATCTGTAATCTGAGACCAGATGCTGACTGTGTCAGACCATCTAGCAAATGACCGGATATTTCAACACACAGCTACGTGCAGAACAAAACCTGCCACAGTCTGTATCAGTGCTGCTTAAAATTACATCACTCTTAGTCTGCAGCTGTTCCTCAGCCAAGAGCACTGTGTCTTCCATCATAACTTCCACTGTTCTCTGAGTGAAGCGTCCTCCTCCTCATGTCTCTTCCTGAATATCCACTGCTCTGCCTGCAGCTTGCAACGTTTCCAGCAACTGAAAAAGACACACAGTGCAAAGTGCAGTGACTGATTTCAAATAATCTGCATGCAGTCTGTTAAACAAAGCATCAGTGAATGAATTGAAGACAGTCGTTAATGCAAAATTTTGACTTCAGTAAAAAGAAATGTTAATGAGTTAAATCTGATGGCTGTCCGAGTAGTGAGTCATGTTTCAGGTTTAATCAATGTGGATTAAGTTCTTCATGTTGCTGATATTTGTCTTCGTTTCTTTTTCTTGGGGTATGAGTGAGGGTAGGAGTGGGGCAGGAAGTGCAGTTGGGGAGGGAGAAAATGGGGAGAGGATGATTTTGTGTGTTATTTTCTCTTTTTTTTACTGTTTTTTTTTTCTTTGAAGGTGGTGGGAACATGTGTGCGCCGATGTGTATGTATGTGTGTATATGTATGTGTGTGTAGTCCACATGTATTTTGTGACTCCAAGAGTGTCATACCACTGAACGTCATTCATCATCATCATTATCCTCATTTGGCTTTTCCTTTCAGGGTGGCGAGAATGTGGGTGTGCACAAATGTGTCTGCACTTGAGTGTGCATATGCAGGTATAACATGACTACAAGAGCATCCTGTCACTGATATCATTCACCACCATCAATCATCATTGTCACCATTCCTAAGCTGTTTTACATGGGGGTAATGGAACAGACCCTTCGGACAGCCACAGATGCCCACAGATCTCTGTTCTGAGTTATGTGCAACAGGAAAGCGGGGTTGTGTCTTGTCTAGCCCTTCAAGATGTCAATGAAGTTCTTTGGCCTGCTGCAGGGATATCCACTCCCTTCCGTGAGATGGTTTCCGGGGAAATTGCTTGTTATGGATCTTAAAGTCCACCATGTGCCTATGTCCATCCAAAGATGCACCTGATGAAATCATATATAAGACCCCCAGAAATGGTGAAGGTTCCCACAGGAGAGACAAAGACGCCAGTGCTGACAGACAAATTTCCCCTGTCCTTAGTTGGTGCATCGTAGAGTAAACCCTGAGAATCTATCCAGTTGTACTCCAGGAGATGGTGTTGTATGTCAGTTACGTAGGGTAATGTTAGTCACCCACAAACATGACAGTGCCATGTCAAAGCAAAAGCTGGCATCAGACAAGTTTACAGAGACTGATCACTGGGTGGAGAGGTTACTGTCTGCATTGAGTTCCTGTTGGACATCATGGTTTGCTTTTACACCAACACATCCTAACTCTCACAATGTGTATGCACAACACTGCAGTTACAGCACAGGCATTGCTCCAGGACACCTGATTCTAAACTTACCAATTATCATTAAAAAAAAAATATTACATGATGATAACACTTCAAATGTTAATACAGAAAAATCTTTCACTTTTCTCTGACTGTGTTTCATACGGAAACTGCAGATAGATCTTGTTTGTGTCTTGTGATTCGTTTGTCTAAATTTTTTGGCAGAACCTTATGAAGATATTCTAAATTTGTTTAGATTCCTGCTTGCAGTTATCTCACTTTGTAACTAAAGAGATCTTCTTCTTCTTCTGCGTACACTCTCTGTATAGACAGGCAAGGACTAATCCCATCTGCCCAACAAAGGGAGTGGAGTTTTGTGTGTATGAACATTTTTTATCCTGCCATTAAGGCAGCCACACTCCAGCTTCGGGGAAGGAACATCCTATGTGTAATGTGTCATCCATACCAATGGCCAAACTGGCCTTCTCTTCTGAAAGTTAGTGATGGGCTTTTATGCGTGTACAAGATATCATGCGTGTGTTCATACATGGACATCAGTCTATACTCTCATTCGAAGGACTGTATGGGAAATAGAGTCAAAAACAATGTTAACTCTGAGGGAAAAATCCTCTGTACTGAAACGGACCAGCGGAGATTCGAACCTGCAACCCCAGGATTATGAGTCTGATGCTCTACCACTGAGCTATTCTGGCCCCCTAATCCTATTAATATTAATTGGCTGCTTCACTGTTGACCAAATACAGTCTGTATCCTTTTATTATGTTTATATTGATATTTTGCTGTGTATCACTGTTGAGATCAGTAGAATATGGAACTAACTAGGTTACACTCAGTTACTTTACTCTGTGTGTGGATGACAACAGCTGTCTAAATGATCTCTTGACTAAAGTCTAAGCCAACTGCCCCTCCTCTCCTCATGTCTGTTCACGATGATCTTCAGTGTTATCATAGATGCACACACAACAGTAATGTAATGGCGGTTTCAAATGCAATGACCGTCATCATTTTCTGGGACATCAGCTCCAACATCTTTATCCTCCACACTTTCATCATCACTTGAGCAAAGTTCAGTCTCTGATTCTTCTCAGTCTTGTACCAGCCCAAGTACCACCAAGTTTCACTTGTGCGGCACTAACACCCTGTCATGTGGCCTTTCATCCACTTCAAATACTGTGTTAGGAACTAGTTGGGTGTCGGCCATTCTCTCTTTGAACTAACCAATGAAACTGATAATGATATTGTCACTGGGAAAGGATAGAATGTGGAAAAGAAAAACAATGACAAAAACAAAACAAGAAGGATAGAATGTGAACACAAATCCACAGTTTGTGGATCACATGTTTTGTTCACGATGAGAACGAAATGTTTTTCAGAGCTGAACAGCTATTGGTCAACATATTACTTCTTACCTGTGACTTTTCCTGTCTTAACTTGGTGACCTCTCTCTCTGGAGAGCAGCATTCTGCACACAGACAGCTGGTTTTCAACATCTCCTGTTTGACCTTTATACAGGAGCTGGACAGAGGAGGCACTGCATGTTTGTATGTGGATGTGGGTATGTGTACATTGTAATACACACTGCATGCATGCACACATTCACACTCGCATGTGCACACATGCATACATTGAAAACATGCGTGCACCCAGGAACACACACACACACACACACACACACACACACACACACACATACACGCACACACACACACACACGCACACACACACACACACACACACACACACACACACACACAAGCGCACACACTTTCACACAGACACACATCTTTTTAGAAAATTCTCAGTATATTCAATTTTAAATGAAAATGAGGACTTTCACACAAATTTATAAGTTGCTAATTGAGTCATAATACACATGCAAATGACTAAAACAACAAATGGTTGAAAAAAAGCAGATGAATAAAATCAAAGCTGCCAGGTCCTATGCTTTTGGTATAGCATGCTGCAGATTTGTTGTAACTACTATGCTGCTACATTTTGTGATGAAATGCTACAATCAAAACAAAAATGAAAAACAACAACAACAACCCCTCTTCATGGACTTATCAGCAGCTTAAAGAGAACAGAGATAACGTAGATCTTTAGATTGTACACTTATTTAGTTAAAAAAATTGACAGGTTCATTAAGAAGAAGAAGAAAATGCAAAATGAAAATTGCAAAGATAATAACAGTTTTGCTGCCTTATTGATTATTTCATTGTCAGCCATTTTGATTTTTTTTGTAAGTCAAGTCAAAACTACACAATAACTAGCAAGATTTTATCCTTTTAGACTGCCATCATATCATGTGAAAAAACAAACTGCGGCTGAAAGTGCTATTGAGTGTGACTACACCTACTACACTTACGTTCAGAATGCTATACTTAAAGTGTCAAAATGCAATGTGCTTTTAAGGCTCTGGCGGCTGTGAAAAATGGAAAAAAAACACACAAACAAAAAAAAGGCCACAAACCCAAACAAAAAAAATCGCAACAAATATAAAAATAAATGTAAAAACCAACAAGCAAGGTTAACAAATAAAATCAAAGCATAAAACAAATAAAGACCTGCTCTTTACTCTCCATCAGAGAGCTGATAAGTTCCTGACGACTGAAGCTCTCCAACATGTTCCTGAAAGACAGACGATCTTCTTCTGACCATTCTGCCTCGCCCTCTGACTGGCAGTAAGAAGTTTCATGGGCATCATCTGACAACCGGGGCAGTTCTCCCATCTCCTGGGCACCTTCCTGAGGGACAGCGGAGAATGGAGCTCCATCGGAGAAGTCCAAACTGTTTGGAGCATGCGGCAATGGAATGACCTCTGCCTCCTGAAGTTCCTGGAACAAAAAGTAAGATTCTTATCAGTTGCTGTAAAGCAGTGATTAACATCACGGACTGTGGGCTGGAAGGTTGTAGCTTCAGTTCCTGTTTATCTGTGTGAAATTTTTTTCAGCTTTGACTGGCTCCTGCCCAGAGTTGATTTTGCTATGGGAAGTGTGGAAAAGTTTCATCCACTTAACGCTCAAATTTCCTCACCAACGCTGCAGGAGAAACAAAGGGAGAAAGTGCCATGGATGGTCGGAAGGACAGGATGATGGGGGAGAGATGGGGATGAAGGGGGGACACTCAGTTATGTTGGCTCAGCAACCATTCAATTATTGCAGTCAACAGGGGCTTTACGAGGTGGTGTCCTGATTATACTGGATCAGAATAAGTACCGCTAACACTACTAAAATGACTCGGCATCAGGGCAGTGTCTTCTTTGGTGGGAGGTCCTGGTTTCAATTCCCATCAGAGCCATTTATTTGTGAGATTTTCTGCCCTTCCCAGCACCCACCCATAGTTGAGTTTGTTGCGCGGGTAAACTAGGAAGACTGGGACCACACAGTCAAGTGTCATTCACTTCATGGATGCAACTCTGAGACTGCTGCTCAAATCTCCTGAGCAACACTGCAGGTGTCTGTATTTCTTAGGCCTGGGTGACACCCAGATATATTATGAAAGCAAGCATAAGAGTACAGCCCTGTCATGCTGCCTTAGACCTGAATGGAAATCTGTTAGCATCATCTTCATTGTTCTCACCCTCATCAGTCAACATAAAACAAAGTCTCAAATTCTGTGGCCCTTCATGCCCTGCTCTCATGGTGACCTCAGTTCGATTGCTTCTCCATGTCTGTGGCTTTGGTTTAATTCAGGCGGGGGGGGGGGGGGGGGGGGTCACCTGTATCAGCAAATTCATGGGGAGTGTCACTTGATGGCCATGGTGGCACCTTCTGGGGGGGGCATCTCACTCATGCTGGCTCCCCAGCTGAGCAATTATTGTCATCTGTAATGGATTAAGTAGGTGGTGCCCTGCATATGTTAGATCAAAACAGGCACTAGTGAACACCATCAAAATCACTCGGCTGCAACAGACACCAGTTAACATAATCAAAGTCACT
>JADBJO010002583.1:130000-147500 GCA_016801955.1 Conus betulinus | reverse complement strand
GTCTTTACTATATTTTTTTCTCTCTGTTTTTCTTCTACTCATATATCCTGAATGTTTTTAGCTGTTCCATTCTTTAATATGCTAATAAATACACATTCTTTACGGTCAGAAAAATTACATGGGTAATCATTAAAATTTGTTTCTGATTCATGAGTACCAGAAATGAACAACATGATGACAGGCTTTGATCATCATCACGATCAGCATGTTAGTTTAATGACCATCGAAATAAACCCATCATTTACCATTTTTTGCTGCTCAGTCTGCTCAATGCTGAGATGGCAGACTTGGTACACCATACTCATCAGCATCAATGTGTTTCAGCGTGTTCCAGTGACAGATGACAGATATAACATACTTCTTAACAGCTATGATTAATGTGTTCCAATGTTGGAATGACGAATATGACACACTTTTTGCCAGGTATGATTGTCTTCTAATGTTGGAATGATGATATGACACACACTATTTGCCCAGGTATGATTCATGTGTTCCAATGTTGGAATGATGAATATAACACACGTTCTTAGCCAGGTATGATTCATGTGTTCCAATGTTGGAATGACAACTATGACACATACTATTTGCCAGGTTTGACTAATGTGTTCCAATGTTGGAATGATGAATATGACACACGCTATTTGCCAGGTATGATTAATATGTTCCAATGTTGGAATGATGAATATGACACACACTTTTTTTGCCAGGTATGATTGTCTTCCAATGTTGGAGTGACAAATATGGCACACACTATTTGCCAGGTATGATTCATGTGTTCGAATGTAGGAATGACAACTATGACACATACTATTTGCCAGGTATGATTCATGTGTTCCAATGTTGGAATGACAACTATGACACATACTATTTGCCAGGTATGATTAATGTTCCAATGTTGGAATGATGAACATGACACACACTTTTTGCCACCTAAGATTAATCAGTTCTAATGTCGGAATGACATATGACACATATATTTACCAGGTATGATTAATGTTCCAATGTTGGAGTGACAGATATGACACAACTTGCCAGCTAAGATGACTAAGTTCTAATGTTGAAATGACAGGTGTGACACACACTTCTTGCCAGGTATGACTGACGTGTTCCAGTGTTGGAATGACGGATGTAACACTACTTACCAGTTCAGATCTGTGTGTTCCCCTTGGGGTGACAGAGATGACACACACACTTCTTATCAGCTGTGATAAGGTGTTCCAATGTTGAGATGACAGTCATGATGCATACTGCTTACCACATGTTTTTCATTTTGTTCCAATGTCAGAATGACAGACGTGAAATACCCTTGCTTACCTGCTATGATCAGTGTGTTCCAAATGACAGAGGTGAAAAACACAGTGTTTCCTTACCTGCTATGATCAGTGTGTTCCAATGACAGAGGTGAAACAGACCCCCCTTACCTGCTATGATCAGTGTGTTCCAATGACAGACATAAAACACCCCGCTCCCAATTACCCGCTATGATCAGTGTGTTCCAATGACAGACATAAAACACCCTCCTTACCTGCTATGATCAGTGTGTTCCCAATGACAGAGGTGAAACACCCTCCTTACCTGCTATGATCAGTGTGTTCCAATGACAGAGGTGAAACACCCTCCTTACCTGCTATGATCAGTGTGTTCCAATGACAGAGGTGAAACACCCTCCTTACCTATGATACCAATGCTATGATCAGTGTGTTCCAATGACAGAGGTGAAGCACCCTCCTTACCCGCTATGATCAGTGTGTTCCAATGACAGACATAAAGCACCCTCCTTACCCGCTATGATCAGTGTGTTCCAATGACAGAGGTGAAACATCCCCCTTACCCGCTATGATCAGTGTGTTCCAATGACAGAGGTGAAACACCCTCCTTACCCGCTATGATCAGTGTGTTCCAATGACAGAGGTGAAACACCCCCTCGTGAACAGACACACCCTCCTTACCCGCTATGATCAGTGTGTTCCAATGACAGACATAAAACACCCTCCTTACCCGCTATGATCAGTGTGTTCCAATGACAGACATAAAACACCCTCCTTACCCGCTATGATCAGTGTGTTCCAATGACAGAGGTGAAACACCGTCCTTACCCGCTATGATCAGTGTGTTCCAATGCCGGGACGACAGACATGGTACAATGTGCATGGAGCCAAAGATGGGTCGGGGGGTGGAGATACATTGACCCCCCTGACCCCCTCCTACAGAGTCACTGAAGTTGGCCCCAAGACGTCCGTTCTCTCCCAGTCCACAGGCATAAACCACGTTTTCTGCAAGACATGGAACCCATACAGACACTGTGCATATGCACGCTCATAGACAAACATGGAGACAGACATACACTTAAATTTCTCTCCCTCCCCCTCTCTCCCTCTATCAACAAAGCCATACTTATGTATAAAATACACAATTACCTGGTCCCACAATATCTCAGAGATTTACTTACTAAGGCCTTGTGTTGATACGGGTCTAACAATGATATTCTACAGTGTGCTCCTATCAACATGTTCAAAACTAGTTTCACATTTTTAGGTCCATCCTTTTGGAACTCTCTTGCCTCAAATCTAAAATTGTGCCGTTCAAAGCACAGCTTTAAAAAAAAAAAGATCTTCACAAATATTTGACAGACTGAAGTAGACTACACTGTCTCATAGAAGTGTTTTGCAGCAATCACTAATATCATCATCAGATGTGTATGTTGGTACCATGCCAGTTATGTCAATAAGTGATGCCACTAACTATCCTTACTCAGTGAGAGAAATTGCTTCTCTTAGAATACTGCATTTTGTTTCATGCCAATACCATCAGGATTCATCCTCACCAACAATCACAAACACAAAGCAAACATCGGCGTATAGTACTGTTTATCTCACCACCTTTTTCTCTTCCATCCCCAACCGCTGCCCCAAACTACATACCCCCATCCTCCCCTCTCTCACATCCCCACCCCCTCTCCATCCCTATTTTGTTGTAGTTGTTGTCTGCATCTTATGACTGCATATACATGCATGCTTTTGTCAAGCCTTTGCATGTAAATATCAGGTGTGTGTGATTCATGTACTGCATAGTCCTGTGTGCTTGTCTTTCACGTTCACTGTTCTCTTCTTTTTTTCATTTTCTTTTTTTTTCTGTTTTCTTTCCATTTTCTTGTCTTTAAATCTCATTGCATAATTTAGATTAGCAAGGACAGACTGGAAGAATAGGCTCTGCCTAAAATCTCAATCCTTGATAATTAAAAGTTTTCTGAGTTTTGAGTTTTGAGTTCTGAGTTCTCTCTCTCTCATCTCTCTCTCTCTCTCTCTCTCTCTCTCTCTCTCTCTCTCACACACACACACACACACACACACACACACACACACACACACACACACACACACACACACACACACACACACACACACACAGAGAGAAATGTTGTATACTGAGAGAGACTACACATTCACTAAATCCAGGACTGAAGAACGCACAGACATCTCAACTACCCAGACATCTTGGTCCCCATCTACCCCAGCCACAGAAGTCCACAGAAGATGGACAGCATAACAATGACTGGACCATTGAAGAGGTTGCAACAAATAATGTAGCATATGCAAGTGTGATGAATCCTAAATCATTCACTCAATTGCAAGGAAGCTTAACATATTTAGCGAATCACACAGCCCTACACATAATTATGTCAATATTATTTAAGCACTGATTCATGTTTAATACAAACAAGATAAATTTTGTCTTTAAGTGTTAAAGGGTCCAAAAAAACATCTTTTCAAATTATGTTCAGACATTATTTTTTTCCTCATAAACCACAAAATTAAAAATAGTTATGCTTTGACCAGGATAGAAGAGGTGTTGGAATTCTTGCAGTCTATGGGTCACCAAACCATGTAAGGGGCACAACTCTGAATTTGCTACCAGGGTTTCCTCCCTTTGCATTTTCCTCCTTTCCTAATGTACCTTCAGGGCATCTGTAGCTTGGAGGACAAAGGGCAGCCAGTTCACTGCCTGCAGCCGCCTTGGCTTAAGGCTGTGTCAGGCCAACTGACATAGGCTAGAACAGCAACAACACTACATCAAAATGTTATGCTCTGCATAGTTATGCAGGGACTGTCTTCAGTCGTGACAAGCTTCTAGCATAACATTATCAGTCTCCAAAATCCCTGAAGTCGGAATGTGGCTGCCCATGTGGTGGGGGTAATCAAAAACCATTACACATGTAATGTTCTCATCCCCAGTTGATGCATTTGTACCATAGCGTTCAATTACTCCTGCTGTTCGGATGATCACTGGAGTCTTTTAGCCAGTGTACAACAACAACAACACTGCCTGCAGGATACACCCATACACTGGTGCACACACACACACACATGCACGCATGCACACACACATTATATACATATACATACACACGCACATACCACATACACATGTACATATGTACACAACACGCACACTCACTCACTCACGCACAAATACACAACACACACACACACACACACACACACACACACACACACACACACACACACACACACACACACATACACAGTCACACACAACACACAGACACATGCACATACACACCACACACATACATGCAGAATCTCACCTGAAGAGATGAAGACTAGTTAACCTGATGATGACTGATTCACCCCTAAAGCAGGGACGACCCATTACCTGAGGTGGTGATGACGGTGAATCCATCCCCGCACGCCACTTTGTCCACATGCTGGCCAACCAGGACTCCACAGACACGACTGACACTAAGATGACGACGAAAGTCACCCAGGCCCAACTGTCCAAAGCGATTGGAACCGAAGGTGTAGAGGAGGCCATAGCCTGTGAGAGAGGGAACAAAATCAGGCCCACACACATCCAGTTCATCAATATATCTTTGCTGGAGTTAACACAACAGGCACATATGTATCCAGCTAATCGCACACATGTATCCAGCTAATCACACATACATATTCAGCTAATCACACACATATATCCAGCCAATCATGCACATGTATTCAGCTAATCACACACACATATTCAGCTAATCAATGCGTCTTTGCTGGATTTAATCTAACAGGCACACATATATCTAGCTAATCAATATAATCTTTGCTGGAGTTAATGTGACAGGCACACAGGCATTCAGTTAATCAATGTATCTTTGCTGGAGTTAACGCAATAGGAATGCACACACACACCCAGCTAATCAGTATATCCTTGCTGGTTTTGCCATAAAAGGCATATATCTCTATCTATATATCTATATCTATATATATATATATATATATATATATATATATATATATGCTATATATCAATGCATCATCATTGCTGGATTAAACACAACAGGCACACTTATATTTTCAACCAATCCATAAATCTTGGGGGTTTTAAAACATGAGCCCGACAAACCCATGTATCTCCACAAGTGTTAACACAACATGTAGCTGACCAATCCATGCATCATTACTGAGACTGACACAACAGTAACACATATCTAAAAATTTCGTTTTCAAGGAATCTTGTGACATATGGGGCACATAGAGTTCATTACAAAATAAGAACAAGCTACATCAAACAGAAGACATGAATTGATTTCTATGAAGATAAACATTTCCAATCAAATTGTCCAAAAAAAAAAAACTGCCACTCTTATCAATGAACAAAACTCAACATGAATCAACATCTACCATTTTTTTTGTTATTCATTATCTATTTATTCATTTATTTCATTTTATTTCATATATTTATTTATCTATCTGTTTATTTTGCTGACTCATTTTCTATACTTTCTTAGTTTGAATATTCCTATGCAGCTTACGCTGAGCAATCCCACAGAGCCATACACAGGAAGAAGAGATGTCCTTGTTTAGAGGCAGAGTGCCACCACATCCATCCACTAACGTCCTCATGAGCATGCCAGCATGGAAGACTGACAGAAATTATTGCAAGATGGCTGGTGAAGGAAAATATAAAACAGGTCGCCTTGAGAGCGGGGCATGAAAATACAGGGAAATTTCAGACTTTATGGTTCTCTGTAAGGATGAGGGGGATAATAATGATCCTAAACTTTAGTATTCATTGTTTTACACTCTTTTCTTGTTTTTCGATAAACACTGCAAGAATTTACTTTTGTTTCAAAATATGTGGTGCATACATCAATTGATGTTGGACTAAGAAGACAGAAATTTTGCTAGTTATCCTGTGGTTTTGATTTTACCTACAAAAATCAAAATGGCCGACAATGAAACTAGTCAATTAAATAGCAAAATTGCAACTGTCTTCAGCAAATTTTCTTCTACTTTTCCGTCCTTAATGAACTTGGCCATTTTTTTCCTCACAAAATAAGTCAGTGTCACTATCTAAATTTTCTTGCTTCTATTTAAGCTGACACTAAGTCAGTGAAACATGCTTTTTTTTTTTTTTTTTCCCAATGTTTAAACCTTTTTTTTTTCACATAGTATCTCATTATCAAGTGTAGCAGCACAGCATTTTTGATGAAACTATAGCACGAAAAGCTAGAATCATAGCATTCGACAGCTCTGGTTGTTCTCACAGGCAAACCACAGGAGCCCTGAATGGATGATGTAAAGGGTGGGCTTGTTACAACACTCTGCCCTGCTGCACCTACCTGATTGAGGTCAGAGGGCAAGGGGAAAGCACTGACAGCCTGAGTGTGAGTGAATGAAGGACATGGGCAGGGACAACTCACCATCAATGGCTGCAGAGAGTGTCTTTGCCAGTCGCCACTTTGACAATACTGTGCTGACTCAGCGGTTTGACGGTGGTGAAACGACTCTTGCATGGAATGTCGTATGTCTGTCGCACAAGCACACACTGTCATAAATAATACCAACCCTAACATATCATAATCTTAAAGGTTTCAAAAAAGCTACTGCATTGTTGAAAAACGTAATGAATTACGCAGAATTTTTACAAAAATGGTATCCTTACCAGCACCTTCTGGACACTGCACAACAATTAACAAATTGTATATTGTAACCCACACGTCCTGCCCCAATTGTATATTGTAACCCACACGTCTTGCCCCATGGTGCGCCTTAGTTCTGATTTTGCAAATAATCTGTGTAACTGTTTTCTCGTATTACCTTCCCCCTCCCACTTTCCCCACATTTTACAATTATTTTTGTTACCAGAGACAGTAGTAAGGGCTAAGGATTCCAGTCAACTATACCGGTGTCTAGTAATCAAGGCCTCCCTGACTTCAGGATTAAAGGCAACTGGTGTTAAACATCACCAGACTGGCGGTGGGCATCTCAAGCAACAGTTTGGTGGAAGAGCTGAAGTCTGTGGTGTTTGACCTTGGAGCATGCAAACAGGAGGCAGAGAACTCAAAAGACGAAAATGATTATGGAGGTCTTCTGCTTCAAACAGCCCCATCAGTAACACCAAGCTCTAGGAAAGAACAGATGACCCTTACACTTAAAGAAATGTGGAGAAGAAGATCCAGGCTTGGGGGTCATGTGCAGCAATAACTGTTTAGCGTATCACAAAGAGTCTTTTTCTTCAAATCCCCAATGCAAAAGGAAGAGAGGCTGCCCAAAGAACATCTGGCACTGGGACCTTGAGAGGTGGACATCCAACACATGGGTGTCATGTCCGCCTTGGCTTAAGGGCTGTGTCAGGCCAGTTGACATAGGCTAGAACACCAAGGCTACATCAAAATGTTG
Organism: Conus betulinus; assembly: GCA_016801955.1. Lineage (NCBI taxonomy): Eukaryota > Metazoa > Mollusca > Gastropoda > Neogastropoda > Conidae > Conus > Conus betulinus. The sequence goes on along the minus strand of JADBJO010002583.1, from coordinate 139,812 downwards.
TTACGCTCTACATAGTTATGCGGGGATTGTCTTCAGTTGTGACAAGCTGCTAGCATAACATTATCAGTCTCCAAAATCGCCCATAGTTGGAGTGTGGCTGCCCATGTGGTGGGGGTAATCAAAAACAGTCACACACATAATGTTCTCGTCTCTAGCTGATGCATTTGTACTATAGTGTTCAAGTACTTCAGCTATTTGGATAATCCCTGGAGTCTTTTAACCAGGTTACAACAACAACAACAACTTTTGAGAAGAATGATCCAAGACAGGAGTCTCTGATGGACCATCGCTGGTGGTCATTCCCAGGAGGGGTGAAGAGTCATAAGTAAACATACACGCTCTACATGGAGTGAACCAGACACCAGGAAAACATCCCAGTTGATTCAGTGGCAATCCAGGCTCTCCTCCAGTAGGTTCCCTCATGTTGACCCATCACTGATAGTTTGATGTGGACAGGTGGCATGAGAACAATGGCAGGATAAATGTTGGAGAGGCTATATTCGAAGGAGTCAAGTATACGAAGAGCACAGGAGTAATACCCATGAGAACGACTGAAGTCAAGGTAACAAAAGAACTAACAAAATATACAAACAAAATGTGGAGATTGTACTCTCTGTAAGGCTAAAAAATGAGAGTGAACACAAACCATGTCAGCAACAAGATGACACATCACAATAAACAAATTCATAGTTCTACATTCAAAACAGTGTGTATAGCAAACCTTATCCTTGCGTTTGCGTAGTCCTGACGTTTCTGAGTTGAAGCCCAGCTTGTTGAATTCGTTACTCCCACAGGCGAGGAGTCGGCCGCTAGCGCACACCAAAAATGTTCCATCTGACCCTGCCACGACCTCTTTGACCAGGTGCTTGCCTGGCAGATCCACCTGGTGGCAAAGTCAAACACACATCAAAATGTTTGGGGGGGGGTTTTCATGAGAAAGAATAACATTTTATACTGTGTCTCTTGTAATATACTAGAACTATGAAGTTAACACTGGCCACTGTGATACAGCGGTTAGCATAGTAGGCTGCAAGCTGGGAGATCAAAGGTTGATTCCCACCAGACGCATATGTTTATTTGTGTGACTATTCTAATCTGGCTGCCTCCTACACAGATTTACAGCACTGTAAGCTCAAGACAAAACAGCTGCATTTTTCATTCGGTTAATGGTCACTGATTGTATTGTTCAATTTTTCTGACCAGCACTGCAAGCGTTTGTATCTCCCAGGTATGGCTGAGGTTGGAGCATATTATGAAATGAAGTGTAGGTTATAGGCCCATCATGAGGATGAGGAGCATCAACAGGAAGCTAGGGATTTCCATTCTGGTCTGAAACTGCTTGATAGGACTTGTAGTCTGTGCTTCCTTCCATGATGTTTCCCGTTGTCTGTCTGGCTGGAGAGGCTCTGTCTTGGGTCATGAAACCTAAGCCATACTTTCAGAGTTGTATCCTTCATACTTGACTAATGATCCAGTATTTCTGTGTGCATTCACAGCACATTCAGCTTATCAGCCCCAAACAGGATCTGGACTGGCTCTAAACATCCCACTACGAAACCCCTCTGACAGAACTTGAACCCACGAACTCCCAGCCCCACACCTCAATGTCAAACACTGCACCCACGGATGCTGAGCATTGCAATAAAGTCAATCAGCCTAAACATTCACAACAGTCCCTGCATCAAATGACTAAAGATGCTGACTTCTTAGTGTTCACACTGTATTTGGCTTTATATCATTTTCCATGGTTGTCTTACCTTCTGAGGGTGTCAAAATCATCCTTATATTTATGGGCCGGAATAGCCCAGTCGGTAGAGTACCAGACTTGTGATCCTGGGGTTGTGGGTTTGAATTTCGGTACAGGGGGATTTTTCCCCTCATTGGTTCTGACTCCATTCCCCATACAGTCCTTTGAATGAGACTATTAACCAAGGTTCCGTGTGTGAAACACACGCACAACATCTTGCACACATGTAAAATCCCATCACCAACTTTCGGAAGAGAAGGCCAGTTTGGCCGTTGGTATGGATGACACGTTACACATGGCATGCCCAAAGATGGAGTATGGCTGCCTTAATGGCAGGATGAAAAATGGTCAAACACACAAAGCTCCACTGTCTGTCTATACAGGCAGTGTCTGCAGGAGTATCAGTCTGCGAACACAGAAAGAAAGAAAGAAAATCCTTTTATCATTTTCCATGGTTGTCTTACCTTCTGTGGGGTGTCAAAATCATCCTCTGAGTCCAGGCCCAACTTTCCTGCCCAAAAAAGCGACAGCATTTAACATGAATGGAAACCATGTCCATGATTTCTATTCTTCCTCATCAGCCACCTCCCATCAAAAACTCTCTCCCTTCACTGAAGTCAAATTCTAAAGAATTTCTGGAGGTAGTTATTTACCAACTTCCATTTTAAAGCAAAAATGGAGGAGGAGAAAGGTAACTCTTGTATATGAATAAATTTGTTGACAGTATAAAATAAACAAATGTTGTTAACATTATAATGACTGCTTACATTACAATCTTCATCAAAGCTATTACAGTAGCAGCAATGACATCAATAATAATGATATTAAAAAAATCATGAAAACATCAATATTGATGATAACACATTCACAATAACAACAATAACAATAATAGTAATAAAACTGACAAAATCAATAATAATGTGCAATAACAATAATAACACTACATGTAAAAATCAAATAACAATCATAAACCATACCCATAGAAATTTTTAAACCAAATGTTTTTCAAAAAGAGTATTTCTAATAAAAAAAAAAAAGACTGAATCTCTTGGGTACTAAATCAAAGAGAGTCAAAGGTAAAACAAAGGTTCAAGGAATTTTCAGAAACAAAAGTAACTGATTTTCTTTTACTTTTCCATATGAACTGATAGCATGCAATCTACTTTGTATGCAGCTGACCAGAAAGATAACAACAAAATTTCAACCAATGGGGCTTCAGCATTCACAGCTTCTGCTGAACTGAGCTCATTATCATCACTGATGATTATATCTCTGTGCACATCCTGTCATAGTATCTGTTTTCAGACTTTTACTCCATAAAATGTAAAAATATATTTATTGTGCATTACAACGAGCAACAAATGGAAGGAAACAAAAATACATTTGAATCAACAAATGGGAAAAAAATGAGAAAAATGGGCACATGGTTCTGATTTCTTTGAGTCACAAAGGGATGTTATTTCTCTCTGATGTATGAATTATTTCTTTTTGATATTTATGGTATTTATAGAAGATAGACATAACATCCCTTTGTGACTCAAAGAAATCAGAACCATGTGCCCATTTTTCTCATTTTTTTCCTGTTTGATTTCTCTCTGATGTATGAAATTATTTCTTTTTGATATTTATGGTATTCATAGAAGATAGACATAATGCAGACATCAAAGAATGTCCTTGCAGTCTTGATCGTCATGGTCAGGTGAACTATAAACAACATGATCTGGTCTGACTTCAAGAGGAATCAACAATAATCAAGCGATTAGCGTTAAGTTTACTGCACTGAACACTCATGAATGTGAACCAACAGATGAACCAACTGATGTACACAGACTGATGATTACAATTATGAAAAGAAACCTTCTGACAGACAGACAGACAGATATAGACAGACACACATATACACTTAGACAGATATGGACTGACATACATAAAGAGATGTAAACACAGGGGCAGATGCATACAAAATAAAGTCTAGAAATAGATATGGACAGACTCAGACAGATGGTTACAGACACAGACACATGCACAGACAGACAGAGACAGATATTTATTGAGACTGACACACAGACAGTAACAGACTGGTATCTGCAAACACATAGACAGACACAAATACTGACAGACACATACAGACAGATAGGGACAGATATTCACACATACATACAGACTGACAGAGACAAAAAGACACGCACGCACGCATGCACGCACACACGCACGCACGCACACACACACACACACACACACACACACACACACACACACACACACACACGCATACACACACACACACACAAGCTGAGATGACGAATAGAAACAGGTAGACATCTACAGACACATACAGATACTTAGAGGCAGATATTTACACACTTATACAGAGAGGTAAAGACAGATACAAACTGCAGACACATACAGACAGTAAGAGACAGATATTCACATATGCACAGAAAGATAGACATATACAAATACACACACAGAGTTACAGATAGATATTCACACGCACGTGCACACACACACACACAGACAGATATATAAAGACAGGCCTGTAAAGCAGGCATCCTTGCATTCACACCACACACACGCACGCACGCATGCACGCACGCACACATACACACGTACAAACAACACACCCACACACACGTACAAACAACACACACACACACATACACGCAACACACACACACACAACGCACACACACACACACACACACACACACACACACACACAGATACACGGATAGTTATATGAACACAGGCCCATGAAACAGGTATCCATGCATTCTCACCACACACACACACACACAGACGCACACACACAGACACACACACACACACACACACACACACACACACACACACACACACGCACACACACACACACGTACACACACACACGCACACACACAGATAGCTATATGAACAAAGGCCCATGAAGCAGGTATCCATGCATTCTCACCACACACACACACACACACACACACACACACACACACACACACACACACACAAACACACACACAGATACATGGATAGCAGTATAAAGACAGATCCTTGAAGCAGGCATCCCTGTCTTCTCACCATGCATAACACACACACACACACACACACACACAGATACACAGATAGCAGTATAAAGACAGACCCATGGAGCAGGCATTCCTGCATTCTCACCATGCACAACACACACACACACACACACACACACACACACACACACACACACACACACACACACACACTCAACAGTATAAAGACAGACCCATGAAGCAGGCATCCCAGCATTCTCACCAAACTCTCCAGACCCCCAGGTGTAGACATCACCGTAGCGTGTCAGGACACCGACATGGGCGTCGCCACAGGAGACCTGCTCCACTGGGTGGTCAAGGAAGAACTCCACCACAGCCGGCACCAGCACCTCCTCCTCCTCCCCGCCACCCACACACACCCGTAATAGTTGGAGCCAAAGCCGTACAGCACACCCGTCATCTGCCATCAGTCAATCACTTATCAGACCTTCATCTGTCATCAGTCTATTACTTCTCAGACTTTCATCTGTCATCAGTCAATTACTAATCAGGCCTTCATCTGTCATCAGTCAACTACTTATCAGACCTTCATCTGTCATCAGTCAATCACTAATCAGACCTTCATCTGTCATCAGTCAACTACTTATCAGACCTTCATCTGTCATCAGTCAATCACTAATCAGACCTTCATCTGACATCAATCAATTACTTACCAAACCTTCATCTGTCATCAGTCAATTACTTATTAGACCTTCATCTGTCATCAGTCAATTACTTATTAGACCTTCATCTGTCATCAGTCAATTACTTATCATACTTTCATCTATCATCAATCAATTACTTATCAGAACTTCATCTGTCATCAGTCAATTACTTCTCAGACCTTCATCTGCCATCAATCAATTACTTCTCAGACCTTCATCTGTCCTCAGTCAATTACTCATCAGACCTTCATCTGTCATCAGTCAGTTCCTTATCAGATCTTCATCTGTCATAAGTCAATTACTTATCAGACCTTCCTCTGTCACTAGTCAATCACTTATCAGACCTTCATCTGTCATTAGTCAATTACTTATTAGACCTTTATCTGTCATTAGTCAATTACTTATTGACCTTCATCTGTCCGTCAATTACTCATCAGACCATCTGTCATCAGTCAATTACTTATTAGACCTTCATCTGTCCTCAGTCAATTACTTATCAGACCTTCATCTGTCATCAATCAGTTACTTATCAGACCTTCATCTGTCATCAATCACTTACTTATCAGACCTTCATCTGTCATCAATCAGTTACTTATCAGACCTTCATCTGTCATCAATCACTTACTTATCAGACCTTCATCTGTCATCAATCAATTACTTCTCAGACCTTCATCTGTCATCAATCAATTACTTATCAGACCTCATCTGTCATCAATCACTTACTTATCAGACCTTCATCTGTCATCAATCAATTACTTCTCAGACCTTCATCTGTCATCAATCAATACTTATCAGACCTTCATCTGTCATCAATCACTTACTTATCAGACCTTCATCTGTCATCAATCAATTACTTCTCAGACCTTCATCTGTCATCAATCAATTACTTATCAGACCGGGTCAGCTGTAATAAGGAAAGTGTTCCCCATGGATATCAGAAGAAACACTTCAAAGACACTCTCAAAACATCCTTGAAAGCGTTTAACATCAACCCTAACACATTGGATCAAAATGCTAAGGATCAAACTAGATGGCGCTACTCTATCCCCAAAGGCGCCAGTTTATGTGAAGAAAGGAGGACAGCTGCAGCGCAACAAAAGTGACAGTGATTATTCCTGTCCATCAAATCACCATTCACGGGTGTGTACTTGAAAACTCTGATGCAAATGTTTTTGTTTACATCTCTAACAAACAATGACAAACTCATCAGGCATTCTATGTACAGGTTAAAGAAACATACACACAAGCACACACACAAGCCATCAGAAACAAATTCTGAATAAAGTAAGTTCATGATGAGAAATTCTAAACGTACAGAAAGAAAAAAAAAAAAAAGAAAAAAACCATCAGAAAGAAATAATTCGGAATAAGGCAGATTTGTCATAATTGGATTTATTTGCAGGTTTAACAAAAAACCAACCAAACAAAAAAAAACAACAGACTTCAGAGATAAATTCTGTAGGAAGCAAGCCAATCATTTATTTCACATACAGGTGAAAAACATAATTTTGTTCCCACTGCCTGACTTCCCAAAGATTCATCCAGTAACAAAGTAAACAATTCACCAAAATTTTCTCAGCATAACCAACTTTACCCTCCCTACCCCACTTCCCTCCACACCACCACCACCACCACCACCACAATCACCACACCCTCTGACCTGTGACGCAGAGCGTGAAGTCCTCCCCACAGGCCACCTGCTGGATGGAGTGGCCCAGCAGACTGTCCACCCTCTTGGGGGCCTTGTACGCTGCCCGGCGTTCGTGACCAAGCTGACCGCTCATGGTGACCGTCCCCTGGGGGTTCTGGGTCAAACATGATAGGTCGCTGGACGGATCAGGTGAGAACATGGCGAGGAAAAGACTGTGTGGATTCTATGTGAATGGCTGTTTAAAATCAACTGTTGGTAATAATGTAGGAGCAAGGAAAAGACTGTGTGGATTCTATGTGAATGGCTGTTTAAAACCAACTGTTTTCTTCAGTTTTAGTTTCATCAAGGTATCACTGCATGCAGACTAGTCCATATACGCCACACCACATCCCTTAAGTTTCGCGACCACACTGCGCATGGTTTGAAACTGATGGATTAATGAATGAATGACTAAGATGAGAGAATTTAAGAAGAGGGTCTCGTGGCTTTGACTTAGCAGAAGTCTGACCTACGCATTAGCCCAAAGCTTCTTCACTGTTTGGTTCCTCAGAGGTGGCTGCCAAGATGTTGTTTTGGTTTGAACACTGGCATAAATTATACATTAGACTGTGGGGGGAGTATTTCCTTTCTTCATGAATGCCAGAGTCCAGAAGCATTTTTTTCTTTTGTAGGAATATGTGAATAATGTTCATTTGATAATAAAGTGCAAACATAGGCAGGAAAACACAGGATAAATGCGATGCAATTTTTTTTTTTTACTGTGATAACAAGGTGAGAATGTTGCAAAGAAAAAAAAACAAACAAACAGGAAAAACACTGAAAAAAACATTAGAGGGGAGAAGAGGAACAGGGACGATTGGAACTGCTGGGGGTGTGGGGGGGGGGGGGGGGGGGGGGGGGGGGGGGGGGGGGAGGGTCAACTTTCCAATTTCTTTTCTTCCTTTTGCACATTTTCTTACTCACTGCCCATGTGTAGAGTTCTTTTTCAAACGTAATGGCTGCAAAGTGGTAGTGACCAGCTGCCACCTGAAAAAAAAACCCAACAAATTGAAAGACATAAATATACACTGTGCTTGTTTGGAATCATCTTATTCTAGATGTATTCAAGAACTATGTAAAGAAAACTAGAAGGGCACTCAGGAGAATGCAGACCTCCACCAGGGTGAATTAGTTCTCTTCTGTGTTGTTTGGCACCATAGCACCTTTTGAATCCACACCAAAATCAATCATATATCTCCTGGGCTATCTCCTAAAACTATCACAGACACACAAAAAATGTGGTTGTTGTACCGGAGTGGTGCTAATCTACGTTTTGGTGAAAGTTGCAGATGTATACCTCACTGGGTACTCTGCAGAGACTGACTAAATGTTTCCTTTCCCTTCCACTTTTATGAATGTTATCCTACTAACTGGATCTAGATCCCCACCACATCTTACAAGGTCATAGATAAAATCTTTTCAGCTTCCTTTTCTTTATTCATTGAGATCCACAGATTATTTCTTAGGAGTTTTCAGGAAAAAAAAAAAGAAAAATGCTTATCTCGTGATGCTAAAGGAAAGTGGACCCACACCAAATTCAAAGGATTTGTTCTTGAACCAAGTTCCATCCGTAGACCAAATCTCATTGAAATCCTCATGGGGACATCGGTTTTGATTGACTCTCCATGTCTATGCCCTTGGGGAGTCAGTGTCATGATCACCAATATAGACAAGCTCATGGAGACTGATGCTGGACAGATGTGATAGCACCCTCCAAACGGGGACGCTCACTCACGCTGGTTCTGCAAGTGAACAACCTTCTAAGCCTCTCCTGACAATATTTATTGTTGTCAAGAAAGGGCTTAGTAGGTGGTGTCCTGCATTACCCTGGATTGGAACAGGCACCACCCAACACCACCATAGTGACTAGGCTGTAGTGCAGAATCTCCTCTGGTGGGTTGCCTCTCGGCACCTTGACACTGACTCACCAGTGCCGGGACTGCTGCAGACAATCATGGTGTGGCTGCGGATGGGGAGCCAGAGTGAGCATCATGGGAGTGGGGCCATTGAAGTGGCACATAAGATTAGATAGCAAAAAAAAAAAAAAAAAAAAAAAAAAGTTTTCATGAAAATCATTAAGTGTGGTTTACATAATCTTACTGACAGACAAACAAACAAACAGACATAAAACATAATCTCCTCAGTAAACATAATAATGAAAGAAAAAGAAACAAAAACAAAAGAACAACTGATGAGGAAAAGCAAAAAAGACTGACAGCAGAGTCAAGGACAAGAAAGGGTATAATGTAAAAGAGCAAGAAAAAAAAAGAAGAGGAAGCAAGAGGGAAAAAAATGAAGGTGATAGAAATACTGGAAGGAAGGAAAAAATCAAGGAAGGAAAAGCTTGAGGATAATGACTTATTTGGAAAACAAAAAAAAGATACACAGCTAATGATATGATTGACTCATAGTTAACATAAGCTTATCCAAAAGGAAGATTTTCCTCCCGTCAATGTAAGTTTTTTTGTTTGTTTTTGTTTGTTTTGTTTTTTTTGGGATTTTTTTTTGCTGTTCCAACCTCTGCGCCACCTCAGAGGCAGTGCATCTATGCTGCTCATTCTGACACTCTGTCCACAGCCACAGCCCGGTCGGCCCCCACCGCCGCAGCTCTGGCACCGGCAATCCCACAGGGAGCAGTCAAATGTCAAGTC
>JADBJO010002583.1:125000-127500 GCA_016801955.1 Conus betulinus | reverse complement strand
GGAATAGCTCAGTTGGTAGAACGCAAGACTCATAATCTTGGTGATCCTGGGATTGCGGGTTCGATTCTCCTCTGGGGTGTTTCAGTACAGGGGGATTTTTCCCTCGGAGTTAACATTGGTTCTGACTCCTTTTCCCATACAGTCCTTCGAATGAGACTATAAACCGAGGTTCTGTGTGTGCATGCATGCATAATATCTTGCACACACGTAAAATCCCATCGCCAACTTTCGGAAGAGAAGGCCAGTTTGGCCATTGGTATGGATGACACGTTACACATAGCATGCACCCTGCGTGAGAAATGGAAAGAATGAAGAAAGTAAGGAACTTGAGTGAACGATATTGAACGATATTGACTGGATGACACGGGAAACGACTGAATGAAGCGCCAGCGGGCAGCTCTTCAGTCGGCACTACCCAGGTAGGCAGCCCGTTGTGTAAACGAGTGTTGATTGTAAAGCGCTTAGAGCTTGGTCTCTAGCTGAGAATAGGCGCTATATAAGTATCATTATTATTATTATTACACACACACACACACACACACACACACACACACACACACACACACACACACACATGCACACACACACGTGCATACACACACACACACACACACACACACACACACATTTCACACACAAACACACACACACAGACACTCATACATTACCACAAACAGCACACACACAGACACACACACACTCACACATTACCACAAACATGCAAGCACACACACACACACACACACACACACACACACACACACACACACACACACACACACACACACACACACACACACACACACACACACACACACACACACACACACACACACACACATGCACACACACACACACACACACACACAGACACTCACACATTACCACAAACGGCACACACACAGACACATAGACACACAGACACATATATGCACACACACACACACACACACACACACACACACACACACACACACACGTGCGCGCACACACACACAAACACTGAGCATCATCCCAAACAACTGTCTGTTTCTCTACAAAGAGAGATGCAGGGGGCAGAAAGCTCTGACCTCACACATCTTGGAGGTGACCACAGGCTGCATCACTGAGGTCGTTGATGTCGACAGACGCAGTTTCCGTGATGACGAGTTCAGTTCCCACACCTTCCTCTCCAGCTCTCTGCATGCGCATGTAACATGTTTGTGCAATTTAGCAGTTGTTGCTTCTAGGTTTGTGCAATTTAGCAGTCACTTCTAGGTTTGTGCAATTTAGCAGTTGCTTCTAGGTTTGTGCAATATAGCAGTTGCTTCTTCTAGGTTTGTGCAATATAGCAGTTGCTTCTAGGTTTGTGCAATATAACAGTTGCTTCTAGGTTTGTGCAATATAGCAGTTGCTTCTAGGTTTGTGCAATATAGCAGTTGCTTCTAGGTTTGTGCAATATCACAGTTGCTTCTAGGTTTGTGTGCAATATAGCTAGGTTTGCAATATAGCGGTTGCTTCTAGGTTTGTACAATAAAGCGGTTGCTTCTAGGTTTGTGCAATAAAGTGGTTGCTTCTAGGTTTGTGCATATGGTGGTTGCTTCTAGGTTTGTGCAATATTGCAGTTGCTTCTAGGTTTGTGCATTAAAGCAGTTGCTTCTAGGTTTGTGCAATACGTGGTTGCTTCTAGGGTTGTGCAATATTGCAGTTGCTTCTAGGCTTGTGCAATACAGCAGTTGCTTCTAGGTTTGTGCAATATAGCAGTTGCTTCTAGGTTTGTGCAATATAGCGGTTGCTTCTAGGTTTGTGCAATATAGCAGTTGCTTCTAGGTTTGTGCAATATAGCAGTTGCTTCTAGGTTTGTGCAATATAGCAGTTGCTTCTAGGTTCTACATCTACTGAACACCTTCCATAACCTGCAGGAGGTTTTTTTTTTTTGTTGTGCTTACTTGTTTTGCTTTGGGTTTTTCTTTGTTCAATGACTTCTCTTCTGTGACCTCTTATTCTTAGGTCACAGGACAACCATGTCCAGGGGAAATGTCCATTTTCAAAGAAGCACACGCACAGAGTAGAACAGTGAGTATTTCAGACTGCGCCTGTTTAAGGCACTTAGGGGGCTGAATAGCTCAGCGTTAGAGAGCGCTGGACTTGTAATCTTCGGGTTGCGGGTTCAAATCTCCGCTGGGCTGTTTTGGTACAAGTGGATTTTTCCCTTGGAGTTAACGTTGGTTCTTACTCAATTTCCCATACAGTCCTTTGTATGAGACTATAAACCAAGGTTCCATGTGAGAACACACGCATAACATCTTGCACATACGTAAAATCCCATCACCAACTTTCGAAGAGAAGGCTAGTTTGGCTGTTGGTATGGATGACATGTACACATAGCATGCACCTTCCCCGAAACTGAAGTATGGCTGCCTTAATGGTGGGGATGAAAAACAGTCCTACACACAGAACTCCACTCCCTTTGTTGGGTAGATGGGTTTAATACTTGCCTGTCTATACAGGGAGTGTCCGC
>JADBJO010002583.1:112500-120000 GCA_016801955.1 Conus betulinus | reverse complement strand
TGTCAAAGAACACAACACAACCATCACAACCTTTTCTCTTGCATTGTAAGGCTTCGTTTTAGCCCTAGGAACTCCAAGACTGACCAACAGGTTGGGGTTACTCATACCAGTTCTTACAGCTGACTAATTTACCTACATTTGATGTTGGTAACATAATTCTTGAATCAATAAAACACACAGTAAGCACGCACTGTGATGCATCAATTTAAACAGAAATAATTATAACTTCGTACAATATCAATAAAAACCTGAAAAAAATATGGTTGAACAACCTATTCCTTTCAAATGCTTGAATATTGAACAAGAATGAAAAAAATCAACATAGAATTTTTTTTTTCACTTGACGCAAAATTTTTCTTCACTGCTTTATAGCTGAAGTTTATAATCTCATGGATCCCATACATCCACTTCAGGTGAAGTGGCTGGCATTTTTTGTGCTCAAACAGCACCGCCACATCTGTCTCTATCTATCTATCAATCAATATTTATATTATTGATGATGTATATACAGTTGTCAAAAAAAAAAGGAATATGGTGATGAAGACTTGAAATGAATAGTTCACAATGTCAGCACAAAACAAGCACTTGAGAAGCATGTATTCAAGTAGTTTTCTCATAAGTGCACAATATTTTCAAACTTTCAAAATGGACACATGAACATATGTGTGCACACGTGCCAAATCACACACACACACACACACACACACACACACACACACACACACACACACACACACACACACAAAATTATGTCAAAGAGTTGATCAAACCCAAGATGGTGGTGTTCAAGATGGCCATGCTTATGATGAATAGTAAACGATACAAAATGTTCTTTCTCAGCTTGGACTTTAACTGTGATGGTACAAAATCACTTCCTGCAAAGTAAAATTGTGTTATTCTAGTCATGAAATCTAAATGTGTTCTACACATTCAGGAGTAATGGAAAATGCTATAGTTGAAATTTTTTTTTAACAGAGTGAACTGGTGAGAATTAAAGCTCATATCAAACATCTGCTAGGTTTTGTCTGTGAGTTCCTCTTCCCATCCACTTTCACTTTGTTGTCACTTATCAATTCATCAGGCTGTAACTCCTGCATGCTCTGGCCTCATGGCTTAGCGTGTAGTGCACGTTATGGACCAGTTCCTATGAACAGATAAAAATACACCCAAAAGTATCAATGGGACCCACAAATGTACAGTCCTCAACTACCCATCCAACCAGCCTGAGCAATCCTGCACCACCCTTAGAAACATTCACATAGCGTGCAGGCATGCACAGGGCATTCCATCTGGATGTCAAGGGATGCAGCTGTTCCCTGGCAAATGCCACCTTGTGATGGCTGCTGGACGTAACTCAACAGAACTTCCACGGAATGTTCACATGGGTACCCTAGCCCATTTTCTATGACAGCAGAGCCTACAGGCAAAAGACGCCACCACCATGCGAAGTGCAGCATGCATCCTGCAGCCCCAGTTGTTGCTGTTTTGCTGACAGGTGAAACCGGTACAACTCTAGACACAGCCAAGCTTTTGCTGCATGGTGTAAAGTACCCTGAAGGAGATCCCTGGTAGCAGTCTTTCCCACTATCAACAGGTCAGTGGGTCTTTTCTCTCCACCACTGGGTCTTTGCCCAGAATCGGTGAAAAGGCAGTTAAATCATGTTGATGAAAATGAAACTGGTCTTCTATTCTGCTGTAAATCCTGCAAATGTTGACACAGATATGGTTTTGCTGATAACAAATTCTTTGAAACAAAACCCAATTTCTGCTCTTTTGACAAGCTGTTGACGGTGTGCTTAATTCTTGTGAAATATTAAACTACAAACTGAAGAGACAGGGCTGCATATCTTAAAAACATACTGTTCAGCCTATATGCATGCACTCACTCGCACACATATGCAGCTTCCCCTCCCCTCCCTGTCACCCCACTCCTTTCCCCATCTTCTTTCCCCCATATCCTCACACACACACACAGATACACATGAATGTGCCCTTCCTTTACACACACACACACACACACACACACACACACACACACACACACAACACACACACACACACACACACACACACACACAGAGTCATCTATATGTATGCCCACACACACATGCACACATGAACATAAAAAACATCATGAGCAACACATCTTACTGAGGCTTGGAAAACTCGGGTGAGAGTGAGAAGCTCATACAGAACACACCCAAGGGCCCACACATCTGATTTGAAGTTGTACCTGCAACACAACAGACTAACATATAAGCAGTGTGGACAAGTTTGCGTTCTGATCCATGCATACCCCACACAGAATACTTCAAATGGAATCAAAGTCTGTACTTTGCTTTTTACTGTTCTATGAATAAAGTGAATCAAGAAAACAACATAACTATTCCCTTACCCATTGCAAGGGTCTGTTTTCCAATCCTTTCAGCTGCAGTTAGTGAGAAGATCTAAATAAAAACTAAATAAAAGAATTAGTTGTAAAGTGAGACGACTGCAGCTGGAAATCTAAACAAATCTTAAATGAATGTCAGTGAACCGCCAAGAGAAACATGGACAAACAAGTCACAAGACAAAACACTTGTCTTGTGACTCGTTTGTTCACGTTTCTCTTGGCTGTTCACTAACATTTATTTAAGATTTAAATAAAAGAACTTACGCCATGGTTTCTTAGAGAGACTGGAATGAGTGAAAGATTTTACAGCTAATCTTTTGTTGATGTGCATGGCTATGCTTTATCTCATTTCCTCATAAACTTTTCAAAAGGCATCTCTTACAAATGGAGAGATTAATTTCAGCATGCCTTGTACTTTTTTGCAGTTTACAACACAGTGACAGTATGTAAAGAGGTCTTCCCTCTGAGGCCTCTGCTCACCTTTCTCCTTTCACAAGTTCTGGGGACATGTAGTATGGAGTGCCCACAACCTGCTCACACACACACACACACACACACACACACACACACACACACACACACACACACACACACACATGGAGGCAGATACAATAGAGAAGCAAACCATCAATTATGATTCACATCCAAATGCTTGGAATGCACACAGATTTCTGAAAAAGGCATGGTATCATGCTCTCTCCTTCATGTGTTGGCCGGCCATCCAAAACTTTGGTTTCATATAACGACAAGGAAATAGATCAAACACACACAAGAGTGTAGCGTTCAATAAAGTGTGATATGTAAATCTCAGCAAAATACAACAGCTGCTGCTGAAGTCGGCCATCTTTCTGTGCACACTCAAACACAAATGATACCCACACTCACATATGCATGCAACACATACACACACACACACACACACACACACACACACACACACACACACACACACACACACACACACACACACACACACATGTGCACACACACGCACACACACACACACACGCTTACATGTACACACAACACATAGACTACACACACACACACGCACACACACACACACACACACACACACATTTTACATGTACACACAACACATAGACTACACACACACACTCACACACACACACACACACACACACACACACACACACACACACACACACACACACACACATACACACACACAAGCACACATGCATGCTCGCATACACACACACACACACACACACACACACACACACACACACACACACACACACACACACACAATAAAGACAAGGTCATGAACATGGCAGTGAAGAAACAAAACCTTACCGTGTCGGGCCATCTGCTCTTTACTTTCCAGCATCTTAGATATCCCAAAGTCACCCAGTTCAGCAAGCCAACCTTGGTCAGGAATATATTCTGGGTCTTTACATCTCTGAAAAGATGAAAAACAAAACACCAGCAACTGAAAAGGCATGCAGAAAAACATTCAGAAACAAACATGATTAGCAAATAATTGTAAAACAAATATGCTGCTTTTGCCTCATCACAGTCAGACACTGATTGCTCCATGTGGTACCATGAGGTAAGGTAAGTTAATGTTGCTTATAGCCCAGCCAAACACAAAGGGCCATATCAGAGCTGTCACTGCATTGAAGTCAACTCACAAGTCATTCAACAACAACAACAAAGAAAAAAAAAAGTTTCACACAACCCTTTTAAATACATCTCTTAAAACACACTGGACATTTTGTTCAAAATCTTTCTTCTGTAAACCCTTAGATCAGATCTTAAAGATGTTCATCTCTTTCAGAAATTCAAAGGTCATATCAGGTGGGACATCTCTGAACAAGGTTTTCATGGAGTCTGCTGTAAAGTGTTTGTGTGTCTCACATCATGCAAGTCCCCACACTCAGTGGTACAGTGACAGAAGTTGGACAAACCAAGGATGGTTGTGCAGGGAGCTTGGGATTAATGCCATTGAAAGAGCATAGAAAATGAAAACGATGCTTCGGCAGGGAGGTTCTACTCAATTTGCCTGCATGCAATATTCATGTTGTGATGGTGTGGAGGGGTAAGGGGTGTGCAGGCAAAGACAGGCAGATAGTGGTAAATGCAGGAGTCAAGGGACAGCAGCCAGTCAAGAAGACACAGAGGACGACGTGGAGTTTTTCTCCTTTTATTTCTCTTCCATGCCAAGGAGCTCAAACAGGAACACTGCCCTGGGAACTCTCTCGCTCTCTCTCAGCACTCAGCGCACTGAGCACTCTCACGCGCCAATCGCTCACTCGGGAACCACTCTAGGCAACACTGCTCGCACACTCTCTGGGAACACTCTCGGGAACACTCACTCCGCGCCTCAAATATATACAGCTTAACCGGACTGCAAAGCCGACAACGCAGCGCCGCAGGCAAAAATGAGCCTCGCGAGACAGCAAATGACAGAATTTGTGCTATCTGTCACAGCTTCTGCGTTGTCTAGCTCGCTGTACATTTAAAGTATCCAAACATATTAGACATCGATGAAAACCTCAGAACCCAAGGAATAAAATGCAGTAAGTCATATCTGACAATTCTGTGGCTGTGTAAAGTTATTGGTGATTAAAGTCTGAGAATGAACCCACTTTTAACGAGCTTACATCATATTTTCCTTTATTTCTATGAAAAATACCAAACAGCATGAAATAATTTTGTAATGACTGAATAGCTGGGATTTTGCTCTTTTTATACATATAAATTTCATTATCCAAGATGCCATCCAAGCGGAGAACTTTGTGTGTTTAAAATTTGATTGAAAACACAACTTGCTTTATCGTCACATGGCCGTTGCCATGTGCGTTTAACACGATCTTCGATAAAATGTTATTCTGTTAGAATGGTCCATCGGATGATAATTTTTGTATATTTTCGGTTGCTTCTATCATAGAAATGAAGTCATTAAAAAGATTTTGATAGGGAAGTCCGAATTTCATAAAACACAACAATTTAGATCAAAACTCCGACAATGAACAAAGAAGGCGGCTCGCTCAAGAGAGGCGCCAACAGTCATTTCGTATAGTCGCAAGCTTGTACAGAAAAGATCATAGGCATGCGATATACGAAATGAGAGCTTATGGACTTTACTTTCAATGTGCATTCATGGATTCTTCGGATTCTCTCATACTTTTTGTGAAATCAAGAGTTATTTACGGTTGTTCATCGAACAATTCAAAATGGCGCCAAGATTAATTTGGTCAAAATACCAGTTTTAGAGAAAATATGGGCTTCTCAGTCCAATATGATTGTAATGAAATGAATACATTAATTTTTGTGACTTCAGCGATGTATACACAACTATGTAGGTTCTGAGGTATTCATGATTTAAGGAATGTACACAATAAAAAAAATGAGATTCAACTAAGGGAGATAAGGGAGAAGATAACTCATGAACAAAATATCTCGTCTATGACGGGCAACCAAGAAAATATATACGCTGTTAGCACCCCGCTACAATTTTACTTTATATCTGTAAATGAATGACTTGGGCATAAGACATTGTGTACATGTATATTTTCTGCTTGACAAGTACAGAATCTTGGGATAGGCAGTTGAACCCAAAGCAGGGTAGACACATTTTGCAAGCTGGGAAGAAGTGAGTTCCACCTCTACAGATTGCTTGCAATCCTCACACACACCTGAATGAAGTGGGACTATAATGGCAAAAACATACTTGCAAATACATAACTATTCCAACAATAACAAACAGATACATATTTATTAACATACGTACATATACACCTCCCCTCACACACACACACACACACACACACACACACACACACACACACACACACACACACACACACACACACGTGCATATACTACACACGCACACAAAAATAACATCATCACCTCTTTCACCATCACAATCATTGACAACAAAAAGGAGTTTACTACTAGTAGTAGTTTTACAAAATACTGATTTATCCAAACAAGTGCCTTGTTGTACCTGGCATGAAACATCATCATAATATCAGGATCCTCATAAAGTTAAAACTGGGAGGGCAAGGAAAGTTAACCATGCATCTCACACAAACATAGTTATGCAGAGTGACCCCCCTTGGTACATCTGCATCTTAATCCTAATGTAACCAGATACTCCCTTTCCCTACCTTTTCCCAGGAAAGCAGGAATGTGAGAGGGCATCCTAGTGTTTGAACAGGTGAGTATTTCATAAAAACTACTTTGAGTAGAAACATTCCTCTTTCTCATAATTATAATTCTCATAAGTACCAGAATATTAAAAACGATGTGGGAACATGCTCACCTGATGTCCCCACTCTACATTGCCTCAGCAATGTCCCCCAAATCCTGAACACTGTGTCAAAAGACCACCAAAGGCCCTACACTAAAGGTTTGTCTCCAATGCCAAACCAGGAGGTGGAAGGATCAGTACCTGCACTCCCTCAATAAACACAATACCAATGACTGATGCAACAACAATGCAAGCAAGCAACAATAGAAGAAAAAAAAAAACACACTCGATGGTGTGAGTATGACAAAGAGAAGTGATGTTCTTAAGAGCTGAACCAACCACCAGGGAGCAATCCTGCACCACCCTAATGGAAGCCTGCGCTGTGTTCGCATAGGGTGATGGACACACAAGGCAGACCTATAAGAAGCCAAGGGACATAATTACTCACACTGAGATTATGATAATAATGTGAACCAAGAGTGGCCTTTCTGCAGATCTGTCCAGCAGTGGAGTTATGGTAAGCTCCCTTGCTCTCCCAATTTAATTTGATAAGGATCCAGACATGATGGCAATGTTTCTCTCAAAGCAGGAATAAGGCACTTGCTTGTACATTTAAGTCTGAGGAAAATGAGAGCTATTACATCAACAACAAATGCAACAGCAATGTACTGCTGAATACAAACCATTGGTGGAGTAACAGTTTAGAAAAAAAAAAGGAAGAAAAAAAAAAAAGAAGAAAAGAAAGAAAGGGCTTACCAAAAGTGTAACAAATTCAGCATGGCACTATTAGCAATTTTTACATGAAAAAGTATGAGAAAAAGGGAAAATTGTACAAAGAAACTGAGTACCTGTGAATAATGTCATATTGATGTACATATGCGAG
>JADBJO010002583.1:90000-110000 GCA_016801955.1 Conus betulinus | reverse complement strand
GAACTGCTGACTTCTCCTCAGCTCTGCTCGAAACCACAACAGGCATAGAACCAGAAGGTGGTGTGGTTCGGAGTTGTGATTGCTGGGGTGAAAGAAAGGCCAGCAGCCTTAAGAGTTAAATGATCTATCTATCCTAACACCCCCCCCCCCCCCAACACCCCTTCTAGTCATGTAATTGCATGAGCTTTGTCCCTGCACCAACCAAAGTGAAACAGTACCAACTCCCACCATTGAGTGAACCAATAACACACTGCTTTGTGGTCATGAGTTCCACTCCACAATGGTTTTGGGGAAGAAGGATCTCTCTCTCTCTCTCTCTCTCTCTCTCTCTCTCTCTCTCTCATATTTTTCTTCCCAATAGTGACCACAGTCACAGCTGACTTTTCTGTCATTTTTCAGAGGCCTAACAGGGAGAAAACACTAATCTATGAAAAGAAAAGAGTCAGTAAAAGAAAAATTTTTTTTCCTGTGACACACACACACACAAAAAACCCCACCATCATGCTTGTGCATCATGCTCAAAACCTTGCAATGTCTGTCATTCAGTCATGGACACAACTAAAAGCTTAAAATAAAACATTTTCTTAAGTGTGTTTACAAGGGAAAACTAGAAAATTTACCAACAACAGAGCTGGCCATCTGGTCAGATGGTAAAACAGTGACCGATAAAGCAGTCACCCAAAAAGCAGTTGAGAAAAAGCTGAGTGAGCTAAATGTAAATATGGGTCAAGGACCTGGTAATATACCACCTAAGATTTGACAAGAATCAGATACGGAATTATCATTGCTACTGTCATTAAGTATTCTTCTCAATAAATCTATGGATATGGGTAGAGTCCCAACAGAATGAAAGAAAGCTAATGTTACAGCTATGTTTGAAAAAAGGTTCAAGGTGTGATCCAGGAAATTACAGACCAGTCAGATTAACTTCAGTGACATACAAAATATTTGAAGCAATAATTTGTAATATTATTGTTGACATACGGTGAACAATAAACTGTATGCAGGTTGTCAGCATTACTTCTACCAGCACACATTTTGTGTCATGCAACTGTTGCAAGTGATAGAAGACTTTATGAAAATCAAAGATACAGGCAAGACTATTGATATTATCTATCTTTTTCTTTTTTTCCTGCCTGGTATTCCATGTCACTTCCAAGTTCCATCCCACACCACTTTTTCTGGTCCCCCATCCACTGCCTCAGCCTCACTCCAGTCCCAGCACAGCAGTTCACAGAGAACAGTGATTCTCCAGCCGTCATGAGGCAACCCACCTGAAGTGACATTGCTCTGCTGCTGAATCATGTCAGCGGTGTTCAGTGGTGCCTGTTCTGATCTAACATATACAGGACACCACCAAGCCCCCTACTAACCACAATTATTGCTTGGTCACAATGTGACCGAGTTCTCCATTGTGAAGGCCCCATACTGGCATCAAACAGAACCAAACCAAGGGATAGATGTGAAGAGGTTATCAAAACTGAGGTCACCATGAAGAACTGGGCATGAAGGCCACAGAATTAGAGACCTTTTTTCTTCAATGCTGGTCAATGAAGATGATGCTACGGATTTCCATTCAGGTCTGAGACTGCATGGCAAGGCTGTACTCTACGCTTACTTTCATAATATACTCTGGTGTCAACCGCTGAATCAGGCCCATGAGGTACGAACACCTGTAGTGTTGTCAGAGAATTTGAGCAACACTCTCAGAGACACATTAAGTGGATGAAACTCAACTGTGTGGTCCTAGTCTTCCCAATTAAGCCCATACCGAAGTCAACTCTGGCCAGGGGCCATTTGGGACAGAAAAAAAACCCACATGTATATAAGTGGCTCTGATGTGAACCCATACCATAACCTTCAAGCCAGGAGTCCCAAACTGCTAACCACTCCACTATCGTGGCTGGTAATATAATTTATAATGATTTTAGAATACTGTCTGACTGTTTTCCATGAAAGAGTGCTTACCAAACTAAAGTACTATGAGTAACAGGTCATCTATCACAATGGATAAGAGACTTCTTGAAATACAGAATTTTAGTGCTGATGTTATGAATGGAATATCTCAGGGAAATATACTTGGCCCCCTACCTATTCACAATTTTCATAAACAACTTGCCTCAAATAATAGTTTCTGTAAACCATTTGCAGATGACACAAATATGTATGGTTAATCTTATTCTTATAAGTTATAAAAGATTTTGATTCTCTGTTAAAAATTAGAAACTTGGAATTTGTATTTCAATGCTTTGAAATGTAAAGCTATGCACATAAAAATGAAAATATCAGAAAAGACTTTGTCATGATGAATGAAAGCATTGATACTCCACTCACAAAATGCACAGATGATAAAGATCTTGGTGTCATATTTGAAGAAGACTTGAAGCTTGATCACCATTTTCATAATGCAGTCACAAATGAAACAAATTGCTGGAAATCATAGACAGAACCTTTTCTCTCATAGAAAGGGAAACATTTCTGAACTTGTATGAGGGACTACTGTGACCACATCTGGAGTATGACAAATAGTGTTTGGTATTCATCTATAAAAAGGCAGTAAGCGTTGATTGAAAAGTCACAATGAAAGGCAACAAAATTAGTATTCAAAATTATTCATATATATAGGTAGGCTGAATATCTCAAATTACCCACTTTAAAAGTAGGAGGGATTAGAGGTGATCTCATTCTAAGCTTCAAGACTTTCAACAATATTGATGACCTGAAAACACTTGAATTCTTCAAAGTTATGAAGTGAAAGGAATCAGAGCTGGCAAAATATTTATGGAAATAGCCATACTAACAGAAGAAAAATTTGTTTTTACTGATAGTATTGTACCTTCATGGAATAGATAAGAACTAACATCAAAATGGCACAAAATAAAAACACCTTCAAAAACTTGCTGACAAATGAAAATACTCAAATGACACAAAGTAACCCCGAGCATTTTACTGAGACTTTTAATTACTAATCAATTAGTAAAGATAGGTCTTTTAAAAGCCTTACGGCTCGCTGATTCCAGTCCCTGTGATTCGTGTTTCCTAAGTTCTTGGCATGTCTGTGGTTTCAGATTCAAAATGTCGTAAAACTGTGTCACGGGTGGTCGAACTGCGAGGCTCAGCAGAATGACGGGAATCGCTTGATCGATCAAGCCAGAACGGGCTGAGAAGTGACAGAGGACTGTGCAAAGATTTGCCGTTAATTGTAATGCAACTTATAAGGTTTTTCTCATGATGTACTCACGTTTGTCTTTCTATACAACACTGCTTCTCCAAACGCTCCTCTCCCCAATGCACGGACAAATACGTACGACGTCTGTGCGGACTTTTCAGTCTGTTCGATGTCCGTCGCCATGATAAACACAATGGCTCGATCGTACTTATTCCCCTTTAGTATCGACCACATTCCACGATTGCATTTTAGGGCAGAATACACAGTTAACTTCCTGCATGAGGCAGTAGCTTTTTTCTTCTCGGGCAGTGCATCGTCATCAATTGAATTTTGTATGGCCTTCATTTTGGACAATATACCCGGTGTATGATTACACACAGACACTACCACCCCGATCCTATTCAATCCTCACCCCACCCCATCATGCATCGACTCCATCCTTGACTCTCTTAACTGGCCTTCCCTACAACAGCGTCGTAAGAAAGCCTGCTGTTTTATAAATTCAATCACGGACCCATCTCCTTTAACCCCACGTACCTGCTCAAACCATCTGACAGCAGGCTGAGCTCTAGGATCAACAACGACCTGAGCTACAACATTCCCACCTGCACGACGCGGTACAGGCAGATGACGTTCTTTCCGAGGACCATACCTGAATGGAACAAGTTGCCTCAGGAGGTTGTGACAGCTGAGTCACTGGATTGCTTCAAGTCCAGGCTGACCTCCCATCTTCAGAACCTGAGACAACCACGCCCCTTCCCCACCCCCCCCAACCTCCTCCCTTACCCCTCCTCCTGACTACTATTCCCTACATCCCCCATCCCCCCCCCCCCCCCCCCCCCCACACACACACACACACACTTCTTTTTTTTTCCTTTCAAATCCTCATCACAACAGCGCAATCTTCAGCAATCTCCCCAAATACCCATACGACAAAACAATCAGCAAAATGATGTTGGTCGTACAATGGAAGAAGAAGAAGGACGTTTAGAAGAAGATTCTTTTGGCCTGACAAGAGAAGCGTTTCATGGAGGCGAGGTTGCGAGATATCTCGCTTGTTTGGCGAGTGTAATCGTTTTATAACAGACGCCCAGCAGCAAGCAAAGCTAGGAAAAAGCAAACCGTCGCTGCACTGTCTTGGGACTCTCAGTCTCACACGTGAGGGAAAATGGCTGAAAAATGTCACATCCTGTGGTCGACGCACGAAAAGTAATAGCGTTCTCTGCATTGCTCGTATAATGATCAGAACACTGACCCTTCAACCACAAAAAGAGCTTGGAGAAGGAGTCACATTGTTAGTTGAATATTTGTCATATGCCTGCTTCTTTATTCATCTCACCTCTTACATTCCTCGCCGCAAGGATAAACTAGCCATCTTGAGAGGTCTCAGTACGTTTGAAACTCGGCTTTACAAAGTGGTTTTAAAGCGGAAGGAGAGTCAGCAGATGAGACAGACGGAGGTAGAGGGTTCTAAAGGCATTTGACAGAAAAAAAGGTTTATGTATATGTGTAATATAAATGTGAGGAATCAGTAATTTTAAAGATGTATCTCGAATAGATCAAGATAAATGCTTGATGACTCCTTCCCTTGACTGTACGTGGGCAACACCCTCCAAAAACACTATTTTCTTCCTTGTTATCCGCAATCCAGCTATTCTGGGTGGAGAAAATATTCATCTATTTCACGTGTTCAAGTGACACTTGTGATTTTGATGCTAGTTTCTAGCTGAGACAGATATTGCTTTCAATACGATTACAACGGATAAAATAAAGAAAATTAAGTATACCGGACAGACTCACATATATTCGAAAATTTAAGCCACTGTTTGCCGACAAACAGTACATCACGCTCAGAAGAGCATAACACTTATCTGTATTTTAACTGGGCTGCAAACTTTTGATATGATGTCTACAAATTCTCACGTGCCAGACAACAATCATATACACAGACATCAAGCTTTAATGTTGACACTCAAGATCATCAGACAGAACACATTCCAACAACTTTCAATAACGATGTTATTTTCACAATGATATTTCTACATGTGGAAGTCAGTTAACGTTCACTGCGGACTTACAAATCTAAAATACTCGTTTTTAATCGCAGCGCAGAAATACATTCTGATGGTATATACTATAGACTTCTGAGGTTACAAGAAAAAGAATGAAGAGGCTTGTTTTCAAATGGTGACATTTCTGAAATTAATTAGATACTTCAATTCAATTCAGTTCAAAATAACTTTTCCCAAAATAAGCGTATATTACACATAGCAGTCGACAAAGTAACTGATGTAACAAATGCACAAAATTGAAACTAGTAATGTGTGTGTGTGTGTGTGTGTGTGTGTGTGTGTGTGTGTGTGTGTGTGTGTGTGTGTGTGTGTGTGTGTGTGAGAGAGAGAGAGAGAGAGAGAGAGAGAGAGAGAGAGAGAGAGACAGACAGACAGACAGACAGACAGACAGACAGACAGACAGACAGACAGAGAGATTTACTAGATCATTTTGAAATCATTATTCATTTTTATCAGGAATTCTTTGTCGTCTTCTTCACACATTAACCACATTTTCAGTTTCGTCAGAGGCAACGAGATAACCTTACCCAGTTCTGACCTAACAGTTTGCAAACTAAGCCTTCATTCATTCTCGAATTTCAACAATTGACTTAAACGAGAACTAAAAAAAAGACTGGACTGGAAAAGATCCAGAGATTCTGCTATCACTGCTTACTGAGGTAGCGCCCTCTGCCCGGGAAAATGACATTTTCTGGTACTATGTCCTGCAGGTAGTCTCGATTTTCCTTGCTTAGCTAGCTGTTCTGTGGCGTCGGCAAATGATCCGAGTTTATAGAGATCAAGCAATGGTGGAAGTTATCGGATCCGTAACCTCGTTTTCTTCAGCTGTTCCTGCATTGTACGCCAGATGAGAAAAATTCTCAATGGTTAAGTCGTATAATATTTTGGCGATGTTGGTTCGTCGTGGCCCAACTTTCTACCCTGCTCTGGACTTTCTCAATCTCCTGCACGTGTCCTCAGTGTATGGATCTCACACTGCAGTAGCATACTCTAATAGCGGTCTAACAAGTGTTTGGTAGGCTGTTTCTTTCAGATTTTTGTTCCCTATTGTAGATTTTGTCAGTAAGTTTATTGACCTGATGGCTTTCTTCATGATGTTGATGTAGATTCCTCACTTTGTATTAATCTGGATGGCGATTCCTTGGTTTTTGACTGTGTATTTTGGGTCTCGTTAAAAATTTCCATTCAAATTGAAGTCTATATTTAAATATCAGAAATGATTATTTTCAATACATTTACTGTCATAATATAGCACAGCAAATGTCTTTCTGTTCTGTTCATTTCTCTCTTTCTTTCTTTTTTTCATTAAAAATTATTCTTATAAATGTTTCTGCAAAACAAATTTTTGTAGTCTTTAATGGATTTACCTCTGACCACCATTACTGATGATCCTTAGAAAATGAGTCTTATAAATGTTAAGAATAATTGTCAGTGAGTCCGCCAAAAACAATGACAAACAAGCTACAAGACAAAACACGACCTGTTTTGACCTATTAGGTCTTCTTCAGGCAAGATAAACAACATTCAGGACAATGAAAACGAAGAAGGAGCCATCACTTTTCTTCTCATATTCGGCGCAAGATGGGCGTTGAATGAAGTGGAAAGATGGAATTATTCCCAGGGCAAATCCATCAAATTTTGGTGTGGATTCGATTCGATTCAATTTAAATGCACGGATCCAGGATACGACCTTGTTGGAGGCCTGCATTCACCCGAGATACATCATAAGTATAGTTTTTAAAGTAAACAAAACAAAAACCAAAACAATAGCAACAAAATACAGCACAGATGTATGTGGATTGTGGTGACAATCATTTCATTTCATTTATTTATTTTTACTGACACATTTGGTGCTTGCGAAATATCGTGTGATGAGATACTGGACTGATTTTTTTTTTCAAAAGAAAGTTTGATTTTTTTTTTCATTGAAATTTTTATTGTTTTCACTCGTATTTTGATGCTTGTGAATTATCATTCAATCAGAAACTGAACTGTCTTTTATTATTAAACAGACAGAAAATCTACACAAGTTACGTTCTGCTTTTATGAAATCTGTATGTATGTTTTATGTACATCTCTCTGGTAGAGTTATTTTTTTGAAGAATTATCATTGAGACTACATGCGTTTTGTGGAACAAAATGCTCATTGGGATTAGGTATGAAAGAACAATCATTCAGACTAAGTATGATATTTGTGAGACAACATTCTCATGGGGACTGGGGTATGATTGTGCGTTGGACCAAATACTCATTGAGACTAGATATGATTGTATGTGAGACTTAATACTTAAAGGGACTAAGTATGATTGTGTGTGAGAGTAAATACTCATATAGACTAGATATGATTGCACGTGAGACTAAATGCTCATAGACAATAGATATAATTGTGTGTGAATGTCTAGGTCCTTTTTTACGCAAATACTATGCACGAAGAAATCAATGTGCGAGTGAACTAAACCAAACTGTTTTTTAACACTCCTAAGGCGGGGTGCGAAGGGAGCACTCAGTTGGTTGGTGGTCTTCCGTTCCTGGGTTAGTCAACTAGCTGGAGGCCCAGAGAACGAGTTGGCTATCCGTTAAGCCTGAAGACAGGCCGCCTGCATAGCGGCCCTGAGGACGAACTGTGAAAGGGGACCCTAATTGCAACCACCCTGCAGACAGATCTCTGGGATGAGGAACTTCATTGCATCTCCTGCTTGCGGTCAACGACAGGGAAATTTTATGATGGACAGATCACAACACAGACTCCGTGTCCGGGAGCAAAAGAAACAGCAACGGCTAACCTGTTGGTGAACTTCAAAGTAAAACGGGCCAACCCAAATCTGACAACAAGACAGAGCAGTCCACTTTCCAACGAGCCAACAACAAATGGAACTGACTCCGTACATGCTTTAGTCTCGAGAAAACGTGTCCTTAACGGCTTCAGACCGACAGGACGTTGATATCACAATTCACCACCACAACCAGACTCCCTACAGACTCTAGTCCGGGACCAGCATGATCTTAAGAGCCTCTGGCCAATAGGACATTAGTATCACCATCCACCACCTTAATCAGAGTCCATTCCGACTTCAATCTAGCTACAACTCGTACAACTTGTCCGTAAGTACCTCTGACCTATAGGACTTTAATATTACATCTACAACCGAAACCAGACTCTATATATCTAGACTTTGGGGACAACACGTAAAGGTCTCTGACGTATAGGACGTTGATATTACCAGCCGCCACAAGAATCAGACTCCATACAGACTTCAGTCTGGGAACAACGTGTTCTTAAGGGCCTCCGGTCTTTAAGACGTTAACATCATTATCCACCATAATAAACAGATTCCATTCAGACTTTAGTCTGGGAACAAATTTGTTTTAAAGGGCCTCTGGCGCGTTAAATTAGGACGTCAATATCACCATCCACCACCACCACCAGACTCCATAAAGACTGGTCTGGGAACAACGTGTCCTTAATGGTCGCTGACGTTAATCTGACCATCAGCATTGCAACCAGACTCCATACAGACTCCAGTCTTGGAACAGCTTGTTCTGAAGGGCCTCTGGCCTATAGGACTTTAATATCACCATCTACCATCACACACAGACTCCATACAAACCTCAGTCTCACAACAACTTGTCGTTTAGGCTTCTGGCCCATAGGATGTCAATATCAACATTCACTGCCACAACCAGACTCTGTATAGACTTTCGTCTGAGAATACAGTGTTTTTAAGGGCCCTGGTCTGTAGGACGTTAACATCACCATTCACCACCAGAATCAGACTCCACCCTAGACTTCAGCCTGGGACCAACGAGCCTGTAAGGGCCTCTGCCATACTGGGCTTAATATCACCATCCATCAATCACTACCAGAGCCAGGGTTACTGTCATGTTTCATCCAGAAGACAAAATGGGCAACAGAAAGCTGCTACAAATGATTCTGTCCATAATACAGAAATAGAAACTCGTCACACATAATTCTTTGCATAATACAAAATGGTTGTTTTTAGGGGTTTCTGTCAGAAAGAATGTTGATCTTAATAATAATAATAACGTACATTTATAGAGCGCCCTTTCTCACTAGAGCTCACAGTGCTTTACAATAATCAACTATAAACATGTACACTCATTACACGACGGGCTGCCTACTACCTGGGTAGTGCCGACTGAAGAGCTGCCAGCTGGCGCTTCATTCAGTCGTTTCCCGTGTCATCCAGTCAGTATCGTTCAATATCGATCACTCATTTTCCTTACTTCCTTCATTCTTTCCATTTCTCACTCAGGGTGCATGCTATGTGTAACGTGTCATCCATACCAACGGCCAAACTGGCCTACTCTTCCGAATGTTGGTGATGGAATTTTACGTGTGTGCAAGATGTTATGCGTGCGTTCACACACGGAACCTCGGTTTATAGTCTCATTCGAAGGACTGTATGGGAAATGCAGTCAGAACCAATGTTAACTCCGAGGGAAAAATCCCCCTGTACCGAAACGCCCCGGCGGAGGTTCGAACCTGCAACCCCAGGATCACCAAGATTGCGAGTCAGGCGCTCTACCAACTGAGCTATTCCGGCTATTACTTTGTACATAGAAAGACGTCACAAATGATTCTGTCCATATTACCATAGATATGTATATAGATATGTAATATCTATGATGTTACCGAATTCTTGTTGTAAGGGGCCTCTGGCTGAAAGAACCTTCGATCCTACCCTGTACATACAGAATTCAATTTCTTACAAAGCAGTAATAGAAGATTTGATATCATTGTAATGGTTTTTCACCCCAACTCTCGTTGATGACATAGCCAGACCCTGGCAAATGTCACTTCGATCAAATACCTGGGGGTTACCATCTCTCAAGATCTAAGCTGGGACCTCCAAATAAACAACATCACCAGCAAAGCCAACAAGACCCTTGTCTTCCTGAAGATCAGTGCCCGCCACATCAAAGAGACTGCTTATAAACGACTGGTGCACCGAGTACTGGAATATGCTTGTACTTTTCGGGACCCGTACACAAACGATCACATCACCACCATCGAGGCAGTGCAGCGAAGAGCAGCCCGTTTTGTTGAAAACAAGTACCACCGATACGCAAGTGTCCAACAGATGATCAGTGAACTAGGCTGGACATCGTTACAGAGCCGCAGAAAGATAGCACGGCTCGCCATGTTTTATAAGATGAGGCATGGCTTGGCACATGTGGATTTTGGAAAGGCTCTTCTGTCTGATGTAAAACCAAAACTTAGGGCTGCAACCTCACGTGACAGAAGATCGCAGTCCCAACAGCTCAATTGCCTTCAGTGTGTTCGAGACTACTGACTGAACTCGTTCCTGCCACGTACCATCCAGGAGTATATCGACAATTTGACAGAGGCTGCTGTGACATCAGAGACTCTTGACCTATTCAGGTCAAGAGTTTGCAGCCTCCTGCCTGTACTGTCTGTGTGTCTGTTTTACTAATGCAGTAGCACACACAAATAGATGAGAAACACAGCCCGTGTGTTTGAGCCCGCAGAGCGCCGTTTACTTGACCAATGGCAGATCTCTGGTAAAAAAAAACTGTTAGTCCACAATTCACATGCTCATTTCCGGACCAGTCTCCATGACAACATATATAACATTGATTGTCATTGGCTTGGACACTACACTGCCGTAATGTTTTCTTTTTTCTTCTGTTTTTGCGTCTACCCCCTGAAAGTGCCAGAATAATCAACTGGATGATTGTGGACACTCAACGGATGAAGATGAAGTTTTGGAGTGTTTATGTGGACATTATCGTAGAATTCATACCAGCAACAGCAGCAGGAGGTGCATCAGTGTAAGAAAAAGTTAGCAATAGAAGGTGAAAACGATGCTGGCTATTTCTCAGCGAGGTCTCAAGGCCTTTTAGGAGTCCCGTTCCTTAACTTTCGTTAGGTGAATCTGTTGAGTTGCACTCGTCCACAGTTGTTGATAAACAATGAACATGATAAGGCAGATGATGTGTTTGATGTTCCCACCCGTTTCAACCTCATTTTACCTTCCTAGTGTTTGTTGTCATGTAGATGTATATCACCAAAAGAAAGAAACAAAGAAAAGAAACCCAAATTAATAACAACATTTGATAAAGACCAAGACTGTAGGGGAAGCAACTCACTTTCACTTTCGTTTCATTTCTTGCTGAAACGTCATGTGTTGCGTTATAGCTGATCGTGACCATCTGAAGGCATTCCCCGACAGCTGAAACAAGTGATGATATTTGGTATTCTCAGAAAATTTTCAACTTTAGATTCTGATGACGACAGTAAACAAACGTAATGACACACATGATCCCCCCCCCCCCCCCCCCCCCACTTCCTCCCCCAACAAAATTATGGTCATGGTGGGATGAAATTGCTTGAATTTTATTCCGGCAGGGGTATAACACCGATATATATTCTTTTCAAACTTATCATGCACAATAGCTGAAACACACTTTATATGATAGAATCAACAAAAACCACAAACAAAACAAGGCAAAATTGCAAGCGAACACAGGGACATAATGCCACTCTCCGTTTGAAGAGGGAATTTCCGTTGACATAGTCTATCATGCGCTATAACTCTCGCTAACAATACGCCTACAGAAATGATAAAGAGTTCAGAGATTTCAAAAATATTTTCTGGTTCATATAATAATGAGATATCCATCTGAGAAAGACTGAGAGGATACAATTAAACATTATTCAAGAACACTTTTGAGAGCAAAGAAATATTGTTCTTTTCTTAACACACGTAGGCTTGTTTACTTTGCTTTGAGGTTAATGCAAAATGGCCGAAGTCTCAGAGGGGTAGACTACCGTCTGTCATGTTTATGTGTGAATTTATGATTCATTTTATCTTGAAGTACTCAACCAGGGGACAATGAATCGTCACCAGATTCTTACTGGTGCTTGTAACCCAGGAGAAAACTGTTATGCAGTGGGGAGTGTTGAAGGAATTCATTTTACGGTAAGTTGACTTAAAGGGACACGATGACTGATCTGGTCGAACCGAAAGAACTCGCCTTGAGTGCAGAACTTAAATAATGATTGTAAACGGAATTTGATGCGACTAAATATTGAGAACATGGATGAATTTAGTGCTGGTAATTTATAGAGGGAATGTAGTCTTCAATTAACATGTGAAAAGAAATAAAGACACAATATTGCATGCACTGCATAGACAGAAGACGCCGCACTTTCACCCTGCACTTATTCTGAGCATCCGCCAAGCCAGGCACTCGGTGCATTTTGAGCATAAGTGCAAGTATTGCGGATCAGGTAAACTAAAGAAGGAATACAGCGCATCAGCTGTTGTTGATTTGAACCTCGCCACTACTTGTAGGCTATACCATGCAATAGGAGTTGATTCAAACTATTTCAAGTGTCAAAAGCTGCTGATAGTGTACAGGCCTACACACAATTTTATTAAAACAAAAGAAAGGGAACCAGTTCATTACATAACCCGTTTTTAAACATAGAGTGTTCAGTATTTTTTGGCTCCTAGCCATTGTTTATTGCATCCTGGAAGAAGTGCCCTTTCACACTGTTTGTGTCACGTGTGTTCCTATTATCAATCACGTGTGTCATTCCTTGTCAAAACTGAAATAGAAAGTGCACAGAAAGCTTGGGCAATGGTGCAGAATTAATAAAGTTTATATATTGTGTTTTTAAAAGAATTTGTGGAAGAACTGGGCAATGGAGCAAGACTGATGAACGTGAAGCTCATGTAATTTTTAATGAAATTCAGATGAAAGATTGTTGTATAAAATTAATTTACAAATGATGTCTACAGATCTATAACGCATGTTTAAAATGGGTCAGCAGCTGGTACTGTAGTAGATGTTTAGATTTTTACAGGAAAATCTCACATCGTTGCAACTGCCTTTTAGACAGAAAAAATGAAGAGAAAGATTAAATTTATTTGAATAGCTTGTGTTTAATGGAGGAGTAGGAGGTTTTAGCATGCATCCATGATATTACCTGCTTTTTCTAGATTTCAGTCATGTTCATTAATCTTTTATTGAGTAAGAGAGAAGACAGTGTTCTATTTTTTGTTAATTTATGCATTTACCTTGATCAGTAAATGCTTGAAGTTCAGGCACTTTGAAACACCTGAATTTTTTTTTTTTTAAACAGCTTACACATGGCTACTATAACAAAGCAAAAATAAAAAGTTGTGGTTACAGTCACATGGTCTTTTAGTTCTACAAAATAAGATTATCATAAGTCAGCTTGATTCCCCCCTCCATTCCTTCACACACACACATGCACACACACACACACACACACACACACACACACACACACACACACACACACACACACACACACACACACACACACACACACACACACACACACACACACACACACACACACACACACACACACACACACACACACACACTCTCTCTCTCTCTCTCTCTCTCTCTCTCTCTCTCTCTCTCTCACACACACACACACACAACACTCACTCACATATATACACTTTTTGTGATGGACCAACATTCCTTGCACAGTGTTGACTTTTATGTCCAGCTCATTTCCCTGAAGTTGGAGTATAGCTGTCTTAATGGCTGGATAAAAAACGGTCATACACACAAAACTACACTCTTTGTTGGGCAGATGGGATTAATCCATGCCTGCCTGTACAGGGAGTGTCCACAGGAGTATCAGCATGCGTACGCAGGGAAAAAAAAAAGTCTGGGTCATTACTCGTAGTCTTACTGGTCAGTTCAGAGCTCCCACCAACAAAAGCGAAGAAGTCTGCCCATCGACCATGTCCTCTTATTCCTCACTGGTCGGTGGTCCTGGTAAATTTTGTAACCTATGCTCCAAATGATGCTATTAATCAGACGAAAACCTGAACATCAAGTGTTGCATTGCCCTATTTGGTCAAACCAGGACTAGGACCATTTGTTCATTCAGCTTTTGTCAATCTCTTTTGCTTTTGTAGCATCTTGTTGATGCAGGCACTGAGGCAGACATAATAAAAATTTGTGATTGCCTTACCTCATTAGAAAGTTTACCTGAGGTCTTTTGATGTTAGTAGCATCTATCAAAATACTGAAAACTCAATCTGTGCTTAACAAATTCACATTTTTATTAAACAAGAATCTTTTACTTCTACAGATTTGTTTTTCCTTTAATTTGCTTGAAAGTGGCAGGTAGCCCTGCAAAAAACAAAACAAAACAAAACAGGTTAACGCATGAGGCTTTTCAGGTTTAGCTTGAATTCAGGATTTTGGAAAGTCTATAGGTCAATTCTTGAGATATGGATAAATTTGCTGAGGAAATTGTGGGAAATGTGAGAGATTAAGATCATCAGGTTAAAGTTCATAATCCAGCCAGTTATAAATTAGTTTGTCAAGGCTTCAACCTGCATCTCCAGACCTGTTTGGTATGAACAATCCAGGCTCAAAATGTTGCAAAGACTGGCAAAAGCACCAGTTGCAGACATCAAGAATTGTTAGAATACAAATTGGCCTGGATGTACCGTCAGACTCACACTAGTTTGCAAGATGGGAAAAAGACCTTTACTGGCTTTAGGCTTCAGGGGCCTTATCTCCTGAGCTGTCAGTCTTATGTGCATGCTCAGGTCTCATGTCTGAGACTGTAAACTTGCATTTATTTATTTATGCATGCAACCATTAGCCTTAGGGCAAAAGATGTAATTTTTCATCAGCTTTCAAATAAACCACTTGAGATCGTATGAAAATGCCCTCCCCTTTCAGGTTCAGTGCCTCACTGAAGACTTTTTTGTTTTGTTTCTAATAAACACAAGCAGTCATGGGGACATGCAGTCATGGGAACACACACACACACACACACACACACACACACACACACACACACACACACACACACACACACACACACACACACACACACACACACACACACGCTCACACACACTCGTACCCCTTATGTGTGCATACGACAGGGATTCATATATGTTGAACTGCATATCATGATAGCTTAAGCTGAGGGGGGAAAGCCTTGAAATCTATAGTATAAATTATGAAAACTCTTCCTCTCAGACATTTTGATTCACAAAATTGTGTGATATTCGACGAGAGAGAGAGAGAGAGAGAGAGAGAGAGAGAGAGAGAGAGAGAGAGAGAGAGTATGTGTGTGAAGCATAGGTGTGTGGAAGTGCACGCAAAATATGGAATAATTACTACTTATAACATTATAGTAAATATCTAACAGGACTACATATTAAACAAAAGGTAACTTTGAAAAGCAAAATCAATATCAGAAAAAAAACATCAGTCAATGTCATGCCTAATAAACATGGTAAGTATGCCTTAGAGTCACACAATCAAATAAAACGTGGGCTCTCGACACGTTTGCCTTACCACATACGCATTTTGTTCCTGCACTATATTTCGTTCTGAATGCGTCGAGTTTCAGTCTATAAAAATACTGAAACAAAGTTTCTGTACTGATACATATCACGAACCTGCAGGTGTTCAATGCCTTCAACCTGATCAAAGCTGAGAACATGGCTATTTCCAGCACTAACCTGCAAATAAGGGATGTTCTGGTTGTTTCTAAAAACGTCCCAAGCCACTTGTTTTAACACTTGATGATGACACTCTTGTAAAGTCAAGGGGACAGAAAGTGACTGTGCACTCATTTCAGTTTTGGCTCCCTTTTTGGCAGATCTGTCAGCGAATTCATTGCCCAAAATTCCACAGTGGGAAGGGACCCAGTAAAAAGTTAAATCAGTTCCCTGCACATCAAAATATGAATTAAATAACATATTTCCTTTAAAATAAAGTTTTCAGAATTAGAACTGAAAAACTTGATAGATTGTAGTACTGACATCGAGTCGACACATAACAATACTTGCAAGATTGATTGCGGTAAATCAATAAATATGTCAAAGCCATTAGTATAGCTACCATTTCGGCGACTAAGATAGATCGATTTTTTTCCTATTGAATATGCTTTATCTACTTTAAGTGATGGAATAACAAAAGCAGATCCAGCGTCTTTGTTCTTTGTCAATGATCCATCCGTATATACCTTAAGATGGTTAGGATAGTTGCTTTGCATATGCATCTTTGCTGAATATGACAAGATATGCGGATGATAAGCTTTTTTAGCATCAGTGTGATTAAGGTCAAATGTTGCCCTGTTTCTTTCCCAGCTTGGGATTGGATCAGTATGATAAATCTTTGCCAAAGAGTCGAGGGTCAAATCAGTTTTCTGCAACAAATGGGCAGAATACGAGCCAATAGTAGACAAGCAGGAAATGTTTTTCGCTCGTTTGGGGTAATCAGTAGATGGATTTAAAGAGATTTCTGTTTCATTAACACCTTTCATAGCTGTACATTTCACAACATATATTTTGCCAAAGTGAGAGTTCTGTATTCGTTTAAAGGCAAAAAACATCAATTTCCGAATATGTTCCTACTGTAGAAGCATGTACAGGGATTCCCAAGCATAATTTAAAAGCCTTGCTATCGACACTTTGCAGTTTTTGCAACAAATATTTAGGAGCACAAAAGAAAAGCTTCTTGAGCATACGACAGCTTAGAACGAACGAGTGATATTGCCAGATGTTTCAATGTTTTACATACATCCTGGCACCAGCTTTGCTTGCTTAAGATTTTCAAAAAATTTAAACTTTTCCTAGCCTGGTTTAAGAGATAATCAATGTGAACTTTCCATGTCAATTTAGATGTGAAGTAAACTCCTAAGAATTTTACTGAGTGGACATACTGAAGTGTTATTCCATCAAGTCTAAAAGACGGCAGATCAACAGGATCATCACCATTATTGAATAACACTATATACGTTTTTTCATGGGAAAGTTTCAGTCCATTTTCAAACAAGTACTTACTCAGATATTTAGCTCTGCCTGATACATTTTTTTGTAATAGTTGATTGATCTTTTTGGCGTGCTTTTTCTTAGAGTAGCATTTATCCACATACACAGATCATCAGCATACTGCACAACGGTAGCGTTTGTAGTTACGTGCTTTGGGAGATCATGTAACAAAATATTAATAACATTGGAGCAATTACGGAACCTTGGGGAATGCCCATTTCCAACGATTTGAAATTTGAATATATGTGTTTTTTCTACCCTGACTTGCAAACTTCTTTCTGATAAAAATTC
Source organism: Conus betulinus (assembly GCA_016801955.1). NCBI lineage: Eukaryota > Metazoa > Mollusca > Gastropoda > Neogastropoda > Conidae > Conus > Conus betulinus. The sequence goes on along the minus strand of JADBJO010002583.1, from coordinate 92,628 downwards.
TCTAACGTAGTTATAAAAATTACCAGATATGCCAATTTTCTTCAGCTTATAAAGCAATCTAGCATGCCACACGCTGTCAAAGGCTTTTTTACATCAAAAAAAATCGCCAGAGTACTCTTTCGTCTGGCAAATGATGCTTAATTTGTGTTTGTTAATTTTAGATTCCTCAGTTCTCCTTAGTTATAAAGGTAACCTTTTCTTAAGCGCCGAACCTCCTGTCTTTGGGTCCATCCTCTGCCCATGTCCATAAATTTAGAAAAATATACCACTGTCTGAGAGGCTTCTGTTGTCTGCTGGGCCTTGCTCAGTGTGTGACAGAAGAGTGGTATGGCGGTTGTCGTTTGAGATTTCACAACTGCTGGAGTGTGCTCATCCTTTTGTTGTATAGTAATATAGATGGTAGGGCTTTTGCTTTTTTGGAAAAATTTCTGTATTATCAAAGATATTTCATGCCAGCTGGGGTCTGCTCAGTGCCTATATTTAGAAAAAAGGGCTGCCCATGCAGTACACTTAGCAATTTTTAATTGTGTATTGTTGAATGTTTTTTCATTGTAGAATGCTGATATCAGCCTGGTCTTGCTTAGTTAGTACATCTGAAGGAACAGTAATACCAGTAGGAGTCATAAGACTTTAGTTACTTTCACTTTTCAGTCTGGAGGTGTGTAGATTTCTAATGTCTGCTGGATCATGCTCTTTCCCTTTGGATGAGCCTTGCTAGAGTTGCATACATGTGGATGTTACTGAGTGCCCTGCAGGATTTCATGAATGCATTGTACACATTTGGTACATTAGTTCATGTGTCATTGAATGCGCAGCTTTAATGCAGTGTACACAGCTAGGTGTGGCAGTCATGTTCACTCTGCACATGAATAGGTGAGGGCTGGTCAGTAAGCTATCCTCATGATGTTGAAATTGCTGCATTGGGTGGTTGGTTCTTGATCTTGTGGGTCCTGGATGACCTGTGTCAAATTTTGAAAGGCTAGAAAAGAAATTTAAAGTAATACTAATATTGAATGATTACATGCATAAGATTGAAACATGCCCAGAGGGTATAATACTAAAAGGTTTAGTTGGGAGTTCTACTGTTGCCGTGAACACAGGTGGAACTGACTGTCACTGTTTTGGTTTATGCAGATTGTGTGGTCATCCCCCCCCCTCCCCCTTTTTTCGCATTTTTTGCAGCATCATACCTGAACCTTTGTGTGACTGATACATTTCCCATCTTCCACAGTCAGCAGCTGTGGTTTCCCCTGACAACTGACAGCATAGCACGGGGTTGAAGCTGTTCAGTATAAAGACTGAGTTTCAACATAACAGCAACAACAAACACAGAACGTACAAATGAGAACAAAGAATAAAGACCTACTTGGTTTGTTATAATAGGGTTCTGTTCTCTGCAACTTGATATTCAGTATAACCAAACTTGAAAACAGTCAACTTTTTTTTTTTTTTTTTTAACTGTATCCTTCTTGCCTCCATTGTTAAAATGGATACTGTTATGAACACAGCTGAATGTTTACATTTTTGTAAATGGAGTAGTAAAACAAGGCATAAGTCCTTCCCATCCACTCCCCATTGATCCCAGGCATACTTGGTTTATTGATGGATGTTCAAGTGTTTGACATTTCAGCGCAACAGACATTGTAATATATGGTGTCATTGTACAGTGATGACCGAACAGTACTTTGATCAGACCCTTCTGTTAGAAATAGTGTGAACAGACACTGTAAGATTTATACATAGAACAAACATGTATATACACTTTCCAACCATGTGAACAGGAATATATCTGTGAGGTAAAATGGTTCCATTCAAGTTGTCTAAAATGGCAGAGTTGAACATATTGCTGACAATATTTATTCATTTCTTTAATTTTTTTTTTTTTTTGTGACTTGACTTAGTTTTCTTTGGGACATATGATTTTGAAAATGTTTTTTTATGCCACTTAAAAACAGCCACAAAAGTCTGTCATTATGTTAACAGAAAGGGTAAAACCAAAACATGAATATTTAAGTTTTCACACAGTATGCTGTAAAATACCTCATAGTTTTACCTAATACCAAAAAGCTGTTGGGATGTTACAAAACATGAAATTTTGGCTGTCTGACACTAAACTCTCTGAAATTCTCTGTTCTATACTTTGTGCATTAAAATTAGGACCTTTTTTGTCTTTAAAAAAAAAAGAAAAGAAAAGAAAAACCAATGTTTTCTTTCAGCTGGCATTTGAAACTAGAAAGGGAAGTCGATTGCATAGATCTGTTTAATTGGCAGAAGTGAAAACGTGAGAATTTCATCTTGACTGCCATCACCTGCACATGGCATGGTGAATGGAAACAGCTGCCTTGCCATTACAAACAAGATAAACTGTTGAAATATTGTATGTAAGGCTGAGCAATATTATTATTATATGGTCTGGTTGGTTACATGTATCTAATGTGGTATTCTTTCCTGTACCTTAGTATTTACTTTCTTGATTTTTATTATTAATATTATTAAAAAAGAATTTTTTTTTAAACTGCTCAGCAACCATTTATTTCTCCCCCAAAAAAGCCGAATGTAAAATATGTGTATATATTTTTTTTAAATAAAAAAAAATGGTTTTTTTCCCCTTTTATTACACAGACATGA
>JADBJO010002583.1:0-85000 GCA_016801955.1 Conus betulinus | reverse complement strand
CTGTGCACTCTACAATGGTGTTAGTCTGTAGTTTTTAGTCTTTGTTTCCCTCCTTCAGTTCTGGAGGATTGTTGTTGTTGTTGTTGTTGCTGTTGTTGTTAATCAAGGTCATTGGATTATGTTATATGTCTATACCAGTGAAGTTTTTTCTTTTCTTGACTGATTTCAGTCTTCACATGATACAGTGTGGTACCTAGTTGCTTTACAGACTTGTTGATTTGTGATATGATCAGTGTATCTGATGTTTAGTATCTTGCAGTAACTTCTCATTTCCATTGCTTGGGGGGCCGGAATAGCTCAGTTGGTAGGGCACCGGATTTGTAATCCAAGGGTTGCAGGTTCGAATCTCCGCTGGGCTGTTTTGTACTAGGGGATTTTTCCCTCGGAGTTAACATTAGTTCTGACTCCATTTCCTATACAGTCCTTCGAATGAGGCCATAAACCAAGGTTCCGTGTGTGAACGCACGCAAAACATCTTGTACACACGCAAAATTCCATCACCAACTTTGGGAAGAGAAGGCCAGTTTGGCCGCTGGTATGGATGATGTGTTACACATGGCATACACCTTTCCCGAAGATGGAGTATGGCTGCCTTAACTCTTTCATTCCTACTTTTCTATGAACCATTACTTCCTCTTGTTCTAGATTCTTATAATATGAGTATTCCCTTCATTCCTGGATTTAGAGAGTACAAAAAAAGTGTAAAATGATAACTGCCACGTATACAGTAGCAAACCGGCCAGATAGAGCGCAACCACTTTCCCGCACTGTAGGGGCCGTCTGGCTTCCATTCCATTCATAAACACTGCCGCGCGAGCAACCCGGTCATGATGTGTACCGATGACGCGACTCGCACGAAGTTCAAAGCGCTTATTGCGAGAACCGATTTCCGGGCTGCAGGAAGGAAAGGAGGGATTTTGTGCTGCCCAGTTTTTCGGGCTGCAGGAAGGAAGGGTACGATTTCTGCAAACTCGAAAACCGGGTTGTAGGGATGAAACAGTTAATGTTGGGATAAAAAACGTCATACACACAAAACTCCACTCCCTTTGTTGGGTAGATGGGATTATACTTGTCTGTCCATATGGGAAGTGTCCGCAGGAGTATCAGCCTGCGTATGCAGAAGAAGAAAAAAAAGAATTTCCATTGCTTAAATTCTTCTATCCAGATCCATTGTAATGGTCCTTATTTTGCATGCTTAGAGGAAGATGGAACATTTACCATGCACACAGGGGCCTGATTTTGGATTCCATGAAATTCTTATCCTTCCATAAAGGTTTCACTCTGGACAAGCTGTGGTTGTCCTTGCTGTCTTTGAGAGAATTTCTGGTTTGGATCTCCCACTGCTCATGATGGATCCCAAAAAAAAGTGAAGTGTTGGACAGACTGTAGCTTCAGACCTTGGATACTTATATCAGTATGGTGGTGGTGTGGGTGGCCATCAAGTGGACTTTTTTGGCACAAATTTCCATGGCAAATCTTTTTGATGTTTCGTCCACTTGTTCAACAAGCTTGGCAAGCTCTTGTACACTGCCTCCCAGGCCATTGATGTCACCGCAGATTGAATGTGATGTCCAGACAAACTGACCGAAGAATAGAACTATTTTCCAGTAGCATACTGTATAAGCATCACACTACTCGTTTTGGAGCACAGTCGGTGGATGGCATTGAGAAGTTTCTGCCGTCCTTGAGCCTTGAGAACTGGGTCATTATAACAAGAGAGCAGATTTGTTTATCCATATGGTTTGGCCATATTTTGTACACATGTTTGGTGAAAATACAAGGAATATGTCAAACTAAATATATGTCCGGGGGGGGGGGGGGGGGGGGGGGGGGGGGGGGATTCTAGAGATTAGGTGATGGCAGGTGAAAACAAATGCCCCTCCACCAACACCCCCACCTACCATCCCTGGTTTTACAGAGATTTGGAATTTTGTCTGCACTGTTTGTGGAACATACACTCATTTTTTTTTGTTGTTGAAAAGTATGCCAATAGCAGTTTTAAGGTGAATGGGTTTGAACGAGTTTCTGTTGAGAAGTTGATTATGCATGATAAACAATGAAAAAGAAAAGGAGTAGGAAAGAGTTCCAAAAATTGGGGATGTGTAATTTACTGTAAATACATTTGATTGAGAATGGACTAGTTTGCAGTTGAATGATGTTTTGTGTTGATGGACTAGTTTGTAGCCGAATGCTGTTTTATGTTGACAATTTTATGCTGCGGAAAATGGACCAGTTTGCAGCAGAATGATGTTTTGTGTTGACAATTTTTATGCTGCGGAAAATGGACTAGTTTGCAGCAGAATGATGTTTTGTAGTGACAATTTTATGCTGCGGAAAATGGACTAGTTTGCAGCAGAATGATGTTTTGTAGTGACATTTTATGCTGCGGAAAATGGACTAGTTTGCAGCAGAATGATGTTTTGTGTTGACAGGCCTACGCTGCAGGCTGCAACATTGGGATCCTTGCCGGGAACTTTTGAACGTGTGTGCAGATCATCCCTGGTGTCACCATGGCAACATCAAAGTCACCTGCATTGACTGCTCCACGGATACAGGCAAAGTAAGGGCTCCATGTTTGTATGACAGTCGTCCAATAATAATTTGATTAGAGAGGTATGACAGCCTGTATTTGCTTGACAGGGGAATTGCATGATGCCCCTCCTCCCCTGTAATTTTACTTGGAAGTGGGAAGTGGGGGATATGATTATGAATTCCTCCTTTAGTTAACCTTGGGATACGTTGACACAAAAAACCTTGGGGGGTTTGGGGGGGGGGGGGGGGGTGTTAAGAGGGGAAGATGGGGATTAGAAGGGTAATTAATTTGGTTAGGTGGGGATGGGGGTGGGGATAGCGGGTGGGGATGGAGGGATGGGTAGTGTGGGGGGGTGGAGTGGCAGTGTTGTGAAACCTCCCAGTGATTTGACTTGGGGTTTGAAAACTACAAGTAATTTGATTTGGGGATATAACAAACCCCAATAGTCAGACTTTGGGGTATGATCAGTTTTTCAAATCCACCACAGAGCAAGGTGTATTCATTCTCTTTTCTCAAAAAAACTAGAGGGTAGTCATGTTTTTAGCAAGAATTATCGAGGGACCAGCTGCTGTTGCGAAGTGGTTCGCATTACGGCACCCTGCTGGGAGATTTGGGTTTGATTCCCATCAAAGACATGTAGGATTTTTCTGCTTTGACCCGACTGGCTCCTACCTAGAGTTGAGTTTGCCATGGGCTCAGTTGGAAAGACTGGGACTACGCAGTTGAGTTTTTCATGCACTTAATGGATACATCTCTGATTTCCTGACCAACACTGTAGGTGTCTGTGTCTCTTGGGCCTGGTTGAGGCCAGGATATATTATGAAATGAAACAGAGTCCTGTCATGCAGTCTCAGACCTGAATGGAAATCCATAGCATCTTCAGCATCCTCATTCTCATTGATCAGCATAAAAGTCTCAGCTTCGGTGGTCTTTCATGCCCTGCTCTCTTGGTGACCTTTGTTTCAATGTCCTCTCCACATTTGTGGCCTTGGTTTGATTCTGTTGGGGTCACCTGTATCAGCGAGTTCATCGGGGGCTGTTGTTAAAAGGATGTGGTGGTGTGGTCTGGAGGGAGAACTCGCTCACACCGGCTCTGCGACTAATTATCGTTGTCAGTATGGGGCTTATTAGGTGGAGTCCTGCGTATGTTAGATCAGAACAGGTGACTCAGCAGCAGTGCAATGTCCCCTACGGTGGATTGCCTCTTGATGACTTGACATTAAATGCTCTCTGTCAGTTGCCAGTGCCAAGGCTGTGGCGGGCTAGGCCAGGCTGGGCTGTTGCTGTGGACAGGGTTGGGGAGGGGGGGGGGGGGGGGGGGGGGGGGGGGGGGGGGGAATGAGCGGCGAGGGCGTAATGCCAATGATGTGGCACAGAAGATTGGACAGAAAAAAAAGAATAATTTTCAGGGGTATTGATTAAAGCTGAAATGAATTTTCATCTTTAAATTCGGAAAGTTTTGCTGGCTTTGCTATCATGGAAGACGGACATTTTCTCACTCAGACTAATTTGACTTCATTTGTTGGAGGATTGTACTCTGTTGGTACTAGGTACAGTCATTTAGGGCAAGGGAGAAAACATTTTAGGTTTTGCAGGTCTGTTGGAGTTCATAGAATTTTGTTCAGATGGCATCAGTAAGCAGGATATGAAGAGACCTTTGAGAAATTACAGATCTATGCTCATCGTTTCCATCTTTGTGATTTTTCTCTGTTTGATTTTAGGTTGAAAGGTTACTACTACACCCCGATTTTTTTACATGATCTAGAATTAATGCTGCTGATAACCTCTGAAAACTTGACTTTGAGGAGGGGTTAATATTTTCCTCGTTAATTTGCCTTGGGAGACTAAAGAACCTCAGTAATTTGACTTGGGGTTGGGGGGTGGGGTAGGGAGAGGAGGGGGGCGTCATGACTGTCACCAATAATTTGGCTTGGGGGAGAAGGGTTATAACAAACCCTAATGATTTGAGCTGCATTGAGCGGTGTTGCAGCTATGCTATTCGGGGAACACGGAAGAGAAGACATGAGACAGCAACACCCCCCACCCCCCCATACCCACCCACCCAAAGAAAAAAAAAGAATGAACACACATCTATTTCCCCCATCCTGTTAATAACAGGATAGATGTATTGTTGGGGTTTTGGGAGGGAAACGAGAAGGATAGGAATTGGGGAGAGGAGTTGGAGGGGGTGGGGTAGGGGGGGGGGGGGGGAAGCCTGTGCTGGAGCCAAGAGCATCGACTATGGAGTACAGATCCTCTAATATTCTCCGATCTGATGTGTCAGTAGCATCTGCTGCTATAACACACCTGTCGCTTTCCCATCCACATCATACCTTTTAATGACAGGAAAATAGTTGATCATATACGTACATAATCCTCAGCGGCTGTCTTGCATATATTAACACTCTTTTCTTAATACGTTGCATACGATAAAGAGAGAAATTTGAAAAAAAAAAAAAAAAATGACATTTTTATGCAAAGGATATGTTGGGTTTTACAGATTGCTGCCAGCTACGGGAAGAAAGTGTACATATTTGAACCCACGCCCATCGCTGCTGACAGCTCACACGTATGTATCTATGGTTGCGGATTGGAAGTTCCGTTTCTTTCAGATCAAAATGCATCCTCCACACATCCATACAATTTGAATTTATGATGGATTCAAACAGAAGCCATCATGATCTTATAGCTAATCCAAACCCTCTACTTGTGTGACTGTGAGGTGTGTCAAAGCTCTTGAATCTTGAATGGTGAGATTTATGGTTTATTAGCCAGAGAGTCTTTAGGACAAGTTGCTCCACTATCAAATCTTTGTTTGGTTTCTGTGTCTGCCATTTGTTGGTACTGTATTGATTTTTTGTTTGTGTGTTCTCTTTATGCCAGCAGCTCACATATTTTTTTGTATTTCTGATGGTTACAGAGATACAAAAAACACATTGGATGTAATCTCTTTTGTGACATTTTACAATAGGGAAACAGTAAGAACATCAATCACATTACTGATGATGATCACATTGTGACAATTCAGTATTACAAAAGGAGAAAAAAAAAAGTAACTAGCACTCTGTTCACTCTGTGGGCAATTGAGATTGAGGCAAATAGCAACAAGTACACACTTTGATAACAATGATTGATTTATAAGAACTCAAATTGAGAAAAAAAACAAGAGCAAGCGAGCACATTAATCAATATTATGATGACTTTGTGACAATTTACATAGAGTGCACCTGAGCACATTTGCCTCGAAAGAAAGAAAACATGTTTTTATTTGATTTGTAATGCAAATAGTGACCAGCACAGTTTTAATGTGACTGGATTTGTGTGTGTGTGTGTGTGTGTGTGTGTGTGTGTGTATGTGATATAAGTTACAGCATGGTTGTTTCATCCATGGTATTTTGGTGGATTTGATTTTCAGAAGTTAGATTACCGGTGGTACAAAACAGCTGAGATTGAAACAGAATGCTACGTCAACACTCTGAGCTGGAATATGGAAGGTAAAGACTTTCCTATTTTGCCATATTGTGTGAAGTTTAGGCTGGGTCATCCAAATGTGTGTATTGTGTGGAGGTTGTAGAATTTTAATAGTGGAAGGACTCAAAATGAGCCTCAGAATGACTAAAACATAAGTTTCTAAGGAAGGAAGTGGTTTTTTTTTTTTTGAGGCATAGGTATTATTGACAGAATCAAAAGTATTTAAAAAAACAGTGTTTAAAAGGAAGGAGCCATGACTGGGAGATAGATCTAATGTAAAGACCATACTTTTCAATGATCTTCGATTTCCTCTCCATGCAAGCCTCTGGTGAGTTTACTGTCAGAGTCCTGGGTACAGGTAAGTTCTTGGGGATTATGATCAGGTGGACGAGGGTGGTGCCCTGTGGAGCGGGATGCAATCTTACGCTGGTTCCGCAATGAAGTAGGTGTTGTGTTGAGGAGAGGGTTTTAGTAGGTGGTGTCGTGAGTTTGTTCAATCTGTATAAACACCATTGAAAACCATGGAAGCGACTTGACAGCAGTGCAGTGTCTCCTCTGGTGGGTTGCCTCATGACCACTGTACAGAGCCACCCAGTGCTGTGTTTTCATTGACAGTGCTACAGTGCTACACTTTTGTGATGAAAGTGCTGCGCCAAAATACAGAAATTTAAAGAACGAAAACAAGAACAAAACTGCTTAATGGACTTGCCAGCAGCTCGAACAGAACTCGGGCAACATAGATCTTTAGACTATAGACTTTTTTCTGACAGAAAATGGACAAGTTCAGTAAGGAGATGAAAGAAAAAAGCAGAAGAAGAATCGCTAGAGACAGTCATGCTGCCGCATTGAGTTGTTCAGTCGTCAGCCACTTTGATTTTTTTTTGTGTGTGTGTGTAGATCAATCAAAACCACTGTATGACCAGTGAGATTTCTGTCTTCTTAGTCTGCCATCATGCTGCGTCAGTGGAACTGCATATGGGTGCTACATTTGATTTAGATTTGAGATGGTACGTTTATAATATCAGAACGATACACTCTGTACCATAAAGATCTCAGCAGCTCTGGCTGTATGTTGATTGCTCCATGTCGACTGCTGCTGGTGTCGCGGCAAGACAGACGTGGGTGTGACTGTGTGTGAAGTTGGTTGAATGAGCAGCACAGAGCGATGTCACTGTTGGGCCGCTAAATATGAGAGGTTGAAAAAAAAAGTTTCTAAAAGAAATCTTGAAGCTTTTCTTTAACATTTTGCCTTTGTTTATACCAGGCTTTTCTCCACATAGAAGTTCCCTCCCTTGATTTCAAATGGGAAAGAGGGAGGAAGGATGTGGAAAGGCGATACTTTTTTTTTTTTTTTTTACTTGGAGGTGTTGATTGGGTGTGTTACTATACTTACATTACATTCAGTTTATATAGCACAGTACTGAGTATTTGCTAAAATAAATCCAGATGGTTGAGTTCGTAGATTAGAGAGAGAGAGAGTGCGTGTGTATGTGAGAGAGTGAGTGTGTGTGTGTGTGTGTGTGTGTGTGTGTGTGTGTGTGTGTGTGTGTGTGTGTGTGTGAACATGTACTTGTATGAAAAAAAAATTTTTTTTTTTTATTTGTGTGCTTAGAGACGCAGGGAATCTGTTTTCTGTTTTTTTTTTTTTTTTCTGGAGAGGCAGAGTGGAGGCACAGACTATGGTAAATGAGGTGTATAGATTTGCTTTGGAAACACTATCAAGCCAAAAAAACTTGGCAGCCCATTATCTGGGTACATGAATTCTCTGTGGTGTTCAGCTTGTGATTAGAGAAGTGTATGAAGTCCACCCACCCCCCCATCCTCCACCACCACCTTCATCCATTCACCCCCTTTTCTTATTTTTCTTCACTCACATCACACACACACACACACACACACACACACACACACACACACACACACACACACACGTGTGCATGCATGCACACATGAAAGCAGAGAGACACACACACAGTCACTTACACACATACTCCAGTGCATGCATAAACACTTGTACATGTAAGCACAGACATGAGCTCACGTACGCAACATACAGTTGCTCTCACACACACACACACACACACACATGCACGCACGCATGCACGCACACACGCTCGCACATGCACGCACACACACACACACACACACACACACACACACACACACACACACACACACACACACACACACACACACACACACTCTCTCTCACACTCACTCTCTCTCTCTCATTTCATAACATGTATGTGCACATCTTCACTGGCAATTTTCCATCTGTACCATGTGTGAATGGTGTATAGATCATCAACATTATTAGGAACAGTCACCAAAAAAAGCAGAAATATGTATGCACAACATGTTGCCAAAATAAAGCCCCACACTGTGTGCCTGTTCAAGAGGACAGAGGCCAATGAATGGCACAATGTGTTTATATGTTAGTATGAAATACAGGGATTTACTTTGTACTAGTTGGATTTTATGTTACAGCAAGAGCAATGATAGCGACAACAATGAACAAGTAAAATGAAGATTGTGGTGTAAATGAGTATTAAGTAAGAGTGCTGATCAGAATTGTATAGATGATGGTAAGAGTGCAGGAGAAATCTCAAACATGATATCTGTTTTGCACAAACAGGAGAAATCTCAGACACGATATCTTTTTTGCACAAACAAAAGTTTTGCATTCATTTTGTACAATTACATTCATTGAAATAATCAGATAATAAAACTCAGATATCTTCTTGGTTGTTTATTCACAGGAATTTGAAGTTTAGCCCTTGTCATCTGCCCTTTAGGGGAAAACTGGATGTAACTTGAGAGAAAGCCCTTGAAGGGGCACAGAAGATGAGAGGGGGAAAATGGATGAGTTGCAACGTTTTTAAAAGAGACCAGCATCTCAGTGAGGGTTTGCCTATTCAAATGTTTATCAGATGACCAGCTGAGGCCTAGAAACACAAAGATCATAGTCAGTTAAAATTCGTGTCTGAAACTAAAGTCACCTCAAATTTTAGGGAGATCTATCTATTGGGAAATTTTGATTGTTTTTTTTATTCTTCCATGGGGTCTCAGAACGGATAAGCCAAGTGTGGAAAGTGGTCAGATTTTGCATTGATTGTTTGGATGCGTACAGAAAAGAGGAATTAAAAAGTCCAGAAACGCTGTAAACAGAAAATAGTTAATTTCAGAGTTGTTGACAGTTTTGGCAGTGTGCTCTGAAGCAAGCTGTGCCACTTTTGCCTGGTTTTCTGATGTGCTGTCACAATTCCTGCACCATGAAAAGCTGTGAGGATGAATGTCTGAATGTGGAATATTGAAGTAAAACGCACTAACTTTATTCTGTACAGGGTCCAAACTGCTGACCGCGGGGGATCTCATCCAGATCTGGCAGTTTGCGCCCAAGAACAAAGCCCCTCCCAGCGAGGAGGAGCGAGAAGAGGAAGGGACCCATCGGGTCCTCTTCCCACCTGGGCACCATGGGAATCAACGCCGACCCTGACGATGAAGCCCTGAACCAACGTCTGTGTCACGCGGTGGACCCCCAGCATTACGATGTGCTGCACAACCCTGGCGTGTGGGACTGTGTGTGGAAAACAAGTGAGTCGTGTGAAGCGTGGGTCATAGCTGCTGACCTGCTTGAATTTTTCTTGTGTGTTCTGTGTCTTAAATGTTATTCCTGAGGCTGCCAGTTTGGTGAAAAGATCGTGAATTTAACTGTTTTGCTATAGAGAACTGAGGCCTGAGGGTCGATTTTTGAATAAGGTGATGAAATGTTGCTGAATACGGTCCAAGCTGATATCTGTGCGAAATCCAGCAGCAGTGTATAAATGTGGAAAGATAATTCCCTTTGAAAGTGTACTTTGATTAGTTCAGCAATTGGCAGTTATACTGCTTTCATTTGAAAAATCAAAATTCCCCCCTCTATCCCAAGGGCACACAACTAGGATCCTTGATGTCTGGCAGTTAAAGTATGTGTGATGAAATTGGAAAATGTCGGAAACAGTTTTATTCTGTGGGTTTAAGGAATGGGCTGCAGATCTCTTCATTCTTCATTCCCTAGCTTTGGTCCTCTGTCTTTTGCAGAGACTTTGTAGTTTGTGTAGTTGTATCAATTAATTTCTCCACCTCAAACTTCCCCTGTCTTTTTATGTCTCTCTGAAATCCACCATGTCTGCTGTTAGTGGTTGTGACCTTTTACATCTTTTGTACCTTTATCCACACACACACACACACACACACACACACACACACACACACACACACACACACACATACACACACACACACACACACACACACACACACACACACACACACACACACACACACACAGATACAGACACAGACTGACACTCGGACAGACAGACAGACGACAGACATAGACAGACAGACAGATTCACGCACTCACAAATGTGTGAGCATGCTTTTGTTTAGTGCACACACACACACACACACACACACACACACACACACACACACACACACACACACACAAAGCACATGTATACAGGGACACAAGTTCACTCATGCTTTACACACACTCACATACACATGCACATACAGTGCATAAGCACATGTGTACACACACCTACAATCACACGTACATACACTCTTGTCTCTCATACATGTGTGCACGCACACATACACACACACACACACGCATGCGCACACACACACACACACACACACACACACACACACACACACACACACACACACACACACAACACACACACTACTAAGTTTGTACATTTTTTTTCTTGTTTTTTTTTTTTTTTTTCTCTCTTTTTTTTTTTTTCTCTCTTTTTTTCAATAAGCTCTCTTGGCATGCCTGTTATGGTTTGTATTTTATTTATTACAAAGAAAAAAAGATAATGATGACAGTGATGATACTTCTTGTTGCTGTTGAGTTTTTATGTGTACTTGTATTTTTTTTTGGGTGATGATGATGAATGGGAATGAGCACTCTGTGTTACAGACAGACCGGCCACGCCTGTCTACCACCTGCAGTTCTCTCCGACGGCTTTCTCTTTGCCTCTGCTGGAAAGGTCAGTGTTTTATTGTTAGCATCTTTGCCATGTCAGCTACATTAGTATCACAATGTCCACCCTCTGTCATGTCAGCTACATTAGTATCAAATGTCCACTCTCCTTTCTCTTTGTTTTTGTTTCGGGGGATGGGATTGAGGTTTTGGGAGGGGGAGGGAGGAGGACAGGCTGTCTTTTTTTTTTCTGTGCCATCTCAGTGGTACTTCTTCCATGCTGCTCATTTTGACCACCAACTTCACAGCCACACCCAGGTCGTCCATCACATAGCCAGCACTGGCAGTCAATATACAATACAGTCATTGTGAGGCAAGCTAGATGAGATGTTGAGCTTTTGCTTTGTCACTTTGATGGTGTTCAGTGGTGCCTGTTCTGATCTGGTGGACATCACCTTCCTTACTAAATCCCCTGCTAATGACAGTATTGTGTAGTAGCAGAACCAGAATGAGAGACTGTACAAGCCTTTTCTTTTTGTTGTGGTTAAAGGTCCCAAATTTGAATGTTTTTTGGCTTGACAAACTTGACAGGAAACCAGTATAACTCTAACTCTTTTATTCCTACTGTTTGCAGAACCTTTACTTCCTCTTGTTCCTAGATTCTTATAATACAACATTCCCTTCATTCCTGGATTTAGAGAGAGAAAAAAAAAAAGTGCCTGAGAAGTGCCATGTTTGCAGTAGCAAAACATCCAGAAGAGAACAGTGACCACTTTCCTATGCTGAAGGGGCCCTGGCATGATCCATTCATAAAACACTGCCATGCAAGCGACCCGGTCATGATGTGTGCTGATGACGTGACTCGCGCAAAGTTCAAAGCGCTTACTGCGAGAACTGATTTTCCGGGCTGCAGGAAGGAAAGGAGGGATTTTGTGTTACCCCCGGTTTTCCGGGCTGCAGGAAGGAAGGGTACGATTTCTGCAAATTGGAAAACCGGATTGTAGGGATGAAAGAGGTAACAGTTTCACTCATGGGTTTCTGTTTGAAAAAAAAGCTTTGAGTATCTTGTGAAAAGTTGCAGAATGATGACTACTGTGTGCACATTTCTGATCAATATTGCCATTTCATATTTCTTTTGCTTTTAATTTGTTGAGGATGAAAACAAATGAATGTTAAACATCTGGGATGTTTTTTGTGTGTGTTATGTTGAGTTTTATTTTTATAGTTGCGTAGATCATGTTTGAATCAAAACCATACAGGTGTAGAGAATTCTTTCCTTCTGTGCCTGTACACCAGAAACAGTGCAGAGCAGACTGTGTAGTTGTCTTACCTATGTTACATACCCTTACCCTTTGCTGTTACATACCCTTACCTTTCAAAGGGTGTAACGCTTCATTTTGAACACTGTGTAATAATTCAGGAAGCACTGAACAGTGAGTGATGAGAATTATAAAACATTGGCCACATGGATTTTGTTGCAGACTCCCAAAGACTTTGTCCCTAGAAATTCCACATGATGCGATTTTTAACCCTTTTAGGAAACAATTTAATTGGTCTGAATGACAGATGGATAGTGATGAAATGTATTGCATTTTGATCTTATAGTTTGAAGAATTGATCTGAGATTCTTAGCGTGGATTTTGATTTAATGTGTGTTCTTGGCTTGCTTTGTAGCTGAATCTCGGCCATGAAATTACCCCATGGTCAGCTGGGCTTATAAACAGTATGTCCCAGACCTTTAAAGTGAATTGTATTGATATGAGGACATGAATAGGAGGATGTCATAGGCATCAAGTGTAACATACGCTGTACAAATGTGAGAATGTATTGATAAGATGATCTCTTGGGGAGCATCTTTTACCCTTTAACTTTTCATGCTTTTCATATTCTCCCTCCCTGTAACCTCTCTGCTGCTTCTCTGTCTTTCACTGTATGCAATACCAGTATTAGAATTGAAGAAAGCAAAACGTCTTAGTGTCTACTCTCCAGCATCGCTGAATCTACTAAAACAAAACAAAAAGAATTTGTAGAACTTGCCCTCTGCAAAAAAAAAAAAACAAAAAACAAAAACAAAAAAAAAAAAAGTTGCAGTGTTTTGTCCCACAGAACAAAATTCCTGTGAAATAGAATGTTGCAATGTCTTTTTACTCCATATAGACTGACTTGTTGAGAAGGATGAGACAAAACGATTCCGTTGTTTTTCTTCAGAAATGTAATTCTACCACCTTTAAGAAAATAAGGTTCAGTGTCACAATCAACGTTTTATTTATTGTTCCAGTCTGGGTTGTTTAACAACGTAACTCTGTCATCACCATCTATCCCCATGCTGTAAGCAACTGAAAACCAGCTGTGCATTGTCATTGTAGGGCACTATATCTACAAGGGTGCAACTTTACCCACCCAACCAGCAGTTGTCTTTTATATACCGTGGTAAAGATGATGCAATCAAAACGTGTGCTCTGCCCTGTTCAAATATGGGACAAAATGTGAACTTTTTTGTGACGCATCGAGTGATAGTCGTGCCAAATCAGTCGACCCATTCACGACAAACTGTTCCATGGTTAAGGCAGTGCTGCTGTACTCCCTGGATGAGCTTTAGTGCCGTTCTGCCACAACTATGAAAAAAAAAAAAAATCAGTTCTCTTGTTTATGATCTAAGGGATGCAGCTGCCCTAAATATTGAGAACAGGGTTCTAGCCATTGGAAAAAGTAAGTTTGCATGCACTAGTGATGACCTTTGTGACCCCAGAGTAGTCCGGACAAAGAGACGCTAACCAAACAAACGTAAACAAGGTTGTGTTCTCATACGTTTTAGTTATGTTGTTTGTGTAATTGTAAAGTTGCTGTTTTACCTGTGATATATTTAAGTGTATGCTCATTGCATATTTCGCATTTTAGCCTTTTCATTGATATATATAACAATAGGTTGTTGCGTTAACTTTGGGGGACGTAACATAAAATAAAAAAGTGAAAATCTCATGTCTGCAATGGTTGTAAGCATGTGTGGAGCATGTGGTGGCAGGGCATAACATTGCACTGCTGTGTGCCTGTCGCGAAAGAATCAAAAAAGGATACACAAAAAAATAACAATGGGATCATAGCATGTTTACTGTGTGAAATGGCACCTGTGGTGTTTTACTGCAAAGTGGTCCTGCAGCTGCTGTAGTGATGAAAGGATTCTAATGTGTTAATTGCCTGTAACCTTGCTTGAGTGTTGCATGTGAATTATGGAGAATGCTCAATGTAGAAGAATTTCTTTTGTTGTTATTTTCAAATCCCATGTAAATGTGTGCAGGCTGACAGGCTGGTGAAGATTTGGTACGAAGACCTAAAAGGTAGGTCCTTCGCTGGGGGTCATGCTACTGACAGAGATAGCAGATTTCTACTGGAGATTATTTTTTGCCTTTTTTTTTTGTGTTCTTGGACCCACTTTCTCATGCTTTTCACTCTACCTGGTTAAAAATTCAGGGTAGGGGCAATGGGAAAGGGTGGAAGAAGGAGGTTCATTTTAATGTTATCAGTTTCTCTTCATGAAATAAGTAGCAAGTGACAGAGCGATATAATCTGCGAATAGTTTAATGTAGCTCACATGTCCCGGTGTCAGTCCAGAGTAGAGATGACTCTAAAGCTTTCTTTTTTTTACGAATAAAAACGCTGTAGTATTTCAAACATTTTGCACCTTTCTTCATGAAAATACTCTTCAAAATGAGCAAATCAGAAATGTTTCAATGCTGCATCCTACTTGTTATTGCATCAACTTGTTGTAGTATGTATGGTTATGAATTAGGTAGGGTTAGATTTTATAAGAAATTTTTTTAACGGGTGAAAAAATGAATCGGCTTTTTACTTTTCTGTGTTCTTCCTTCATTGACCATTTTCCTGTGTTTGTATACAGTGCAGCAGGGTCTGGCGCGGGCCGACAGCCTTAGTCCCCGGCGTGACGTGTTGCACTACTCCTTCATCTACATTGCCCATCCTCGCGCCGTCACTGGATTCACTTGGAGGAACACCAGCAAGTACATGCCAAGGTGGGTAACTCTGTTGACATCAAGTGGCTGGCCGTCTGCCTGACACTTAGCAGATTCATGTTCATGATGTCTGTGTCGTTTCAGGACCATGAAAGAAGAGTTTGCTTGGTGAGTTTGATTTGTAGTCACATGGAATAAGAAGGGGAAGGGAAGTTTTACAGCTATCGTTTGTAGGTGGAATATCTTGATCACACATATACACACACATGCTCTGCCAGGTAGGAAAGAACAGAAGAATGCTCTCTCTCTCTCTCTCTCTCTCTCTCTCTCACACACACACTCACACACTCACACACACACACACACACACACACACACACACATGCATACATGTATACACATACACTACACACACACACACACACACACACACACACACACACACACACACACACACACACACACACACACACACACACACACACACACACCAGGCTTGAAATAAGAAAATGAAAAATAAAGACAAATATATGAAGATAATTGTCATTGAAATATTGGGTGAAAACTAGTACACATCCCTGAAGCTGATGTTTTGGTAATCTCTGAAACATCACACAGAGGAGTATTTCTGCTGTCACAGCGTCTGTATTTGTTGATAATATTTGATACATCACAGCGGATTTTGACAGGGGTGGTCGCAAAACATCCTGGCCACGTCCTGCATGGACAATGTGTCGCGCATCTGGGTAGAGACCATTCTGCCGGACGACGGGTCGGGTGACCTGGACCAGTTTGACCCCACCGTGTCCCACGATCCCAAGCACTTCACTCAGCGTCACAAGAAACGGTTCGTCCAGAGGCTGAAGACGATCAGGTGTGCACTTTGCTTCTTGTGGTCTTTGCCCCCGTGATGACGCTGTTGCACTGTAGGCAGTGTTTTTTCTGTGGAATGTTTTGTGTTGAAGGCCTGTCAGGAACAGTGCGTAATGAAAATCATATTTGAACAGCTGCTTTTTCTCCTAGTGCTCCTGGAGTTTTCTGTTTTGTAAACAATGTTCCCAAGAAGGTTAAAACACAAGAAAGAAGTCTTTGTTACAAAGTATTGTCTTTCAAGATGTTATTCACCTAATATAGCCATTGTGTGTTTTTTGTTTTTTTTGTATTTATTTAGTTTTTAAGACATTGATCTATGATTTTAATCATGCAAAAGGAAAAAAATGGTGATTCTCACATACCAGGAACTGATGTGTGTGAAAGATGGCTGGCGTTCTTTGTGAGCCCCCTTTAACAGAAAGTTCAAGTGCTCATGTGTGCAAGTGCTTCAAGTTAAACACCAAACTTTTTTCTCTACTCCAGAAGGGAGGGAGTTAGCTGTGGTTTTCCGTTGATTGAGGGGGGAAAAATGATTGAGAGATTTATGGTGACTTAGTCAGTGACATGATATGCAGACCTCATGTGGGTTGGTATGGTGTCTTGTTTTGAGGACTGAAAGATAAATTGTTGATTTTTTTTTTTCATTAAAAAAAAAAATCACTTCTGTCAAACCTTTTGTGTTCTCTCAATGATTACACTTACAGCATGCACAACTGCATCCAGGCCATCCTATGGAGGTACCAACAGGAACCTAAAGGGAGCTAGCAGCATGGGCTTTTAATTATGCCAGTCAGCAGCAGAGACCCTGTAGAAGCTGATCAACAAAAGAACAGACACCTAGACATTAGTAGACTTTTGGAATTGTCAGTGAAGACAAAAATGCACAAGGAACATTTAAGTCACTAGCTGTTAGAGTGCCTCGCAGTGGAATTTCTGAGAAGCTCTCTGAACAGAGAGTTTGGTTCTTAACTGAAAGCTGTGGAGGAGAGTTTGTTACAGTTCGTCGGAGCCATTGGATTTTCTTTGTTTCTTTTTCGTTTTTTAATTTCTTGAAGTAGAATGCTCTCCTGTATTGCTGTGCTGCAGTTGGTTATCATAGAGTGGGATGTAAGTGTCTGTCTGATTTCACTTTTCAGGAGAAGAGTGGGGAAAGGGAGAGTGTAGAATCTGTATTGAAAAAAAACAACAGTTGTGTTCTGAATGTCTAATGAGAGTATTGTATGTGCACGAGCATGTGGGCATGTGGGTGTATGTGTGTGTGTGTGTGTGTGTGTGTGTGTGTGTGTGTGTGTGTGTGTGTGTGTGTGTGTGAAAGAGAGAGAGAGTGTGTGAGTGAGTCGGTGAGTGAATCAATGAATGAATTTAAGTGGGAATTCAAGGGCTTTTCTTTGTATATGTGTGCATTTATGTGCTTACATATGTGTTTATTTGTTGGCATGCATTTGTGTGTGCATGGCATGCAAGTGCATGTGTATGTATGTGTGTGTGTGCAGCACTGGCATGTTTGCAGAGAATGAACGTAGACATTATTAACACAGTTAACGTTTTCTATTGTTGCTGTCTGCAGTAAAAGGTATTGAGTTGACATCAGCTGTTGGTACAGTATTTTGATCACCCTTTGTCTTGCCCTGCCTCTCCACTGCCTGCCCTGTAACCAGTGTGTGATATACTGGTCTCAGCTTTCTGCTTGAAATGCACTTTGACCTCCCACTCTTCTCTCACACAACCACACATCGTGTCATGTTCTGATCGCATGGCTTTAATCAGGCGTGTGCGCACCATACCTGAGGAAATTTAGGGTATTGTTGGTTGCTGATTTGCAGACCGTGAAGGCAAACGTGGATTGTGCTGGTTTTTGTCATGTTCATAGGTTTTTCTGTCAGGATCATACTAAGGCTTTGTTTGAGTACGAGGGCATGTTAGAGAATAAAGAAATCTTTTTCAATTAATTGTGATGCAGTTCTGTTGTTAAAAGAACCATGTGGTTGAACCGTTGTCCATATATCAGCGACTTAATCTTGTCTCGACGAATCTTCCCAGTCATTGAAGGTGACTTTGTTGATTTATTTCTTATCTTGCTTTTGCTTCTGGCGTAGTTGAGTCGTTCCAACCTGTGCTGCCTGAGGTTGCCCATGGGCATTAAGCAGCAACTAGAGTTGCTACGGAGGGATCTTTTCCATTGTCTTTGGTAAGGCTTGAATGACTGAACTGTTCATTATCAGCAGAGAGTGCCGACTTTGCCATGCTTGTTGGGCAAGTTTGTCTTTGCATATTGTGCACAAATATTGCACACAATTTGAGAGGCAGGCTGATGCACATTTTGTGCTGATGTTGCGCTTTGTGCACATGTTGAGCATGTCAACCATCTGATAGTTCAGGGCAGTCCTTGGTGGGTTATGGAGACCTGCGGATTGCTGGCATGCAGCCTCTGAACTGTCTGAAAGGGAATTGTGAAAAGAAAAAGTGAAATAGTCAAGTGAAAGTCCGCTTGCAAAGAAAAGTAGTCATGCACATGAAAGCCAGGCTGATAAAATATATTTGTAAAGAAAATGTAAAAGAGGCGTGCATACCAAAGTCTGCCTGTGCATTAAAACGGTCATGTGTGTGAAATTCCTCTAGAAACAGCTATGCGTCTGAAAGAGCATTTGTAAAGTAAAACAGCCAAGCACATAAAAGTCCACCTGTAAACAAAAAGTGAAATAGCCATGCACATGAAAGTTGATTTGTGAACAAAAACAACCATGCATGTGAAAGTCCACTTGTAAAGAAAAACAGAAGTCCAGTAGTGAAGGAAAATTGAAACAGCTATAGATATGTAAGTCCAGGTATGTGAGTTCTTCAGGAGCTGCCTATAATTGATTAATGCGGGAAGTATGTTTGAAATGGAAGGGTAAATGGCAGTCACTTTATATTCTCTGTTTTAGAGCTTTTTTTTATGCTTATTAGTAACAGTAGACTAAATCAGTGCATTTTTAGGTAAATCAGTGGAAAGTACAAATGATGTAAACTATGAAGAAAATGATGCTGAAGTCTTAGCTGGAATGTAATTGAAGATATCTCTCGAAAAGTACACAAAATTTTTTGTGCCAAAGTATCTGAAAAGTGTATTTAACCTGTCATAATGTTCACAGCTAAAAAATAGCACAAAATTTTAGGAAAGTATCTTCTTTAGTGCTTGTGCCATAAAATTACAGTCAATGGACATCTTTGGTGGCCACTGTCATGATAGGCAGTGGGTCCTTTGAGACACGCCCACCCTCTTCTTCAAACAAAATATGAAGCAACAAAAGAAAAAAAAGACAGCTATGAATAATTCCAGATGAAAATTATCTGTCTTATTCTAGGTAGTATTGCGTTAAAAAGCCGTTGAAAATTTCTTAAGTCAGTTGGAATTTTTTTTTTCCTACTGGAATAAGCACACGATCATCGCTATATCCTACCCTTTCTTTTGTGGCAGTGAACATAACACAGATTGAGCAACACACAAAGCCATCATGTGCTATCTGAATAC
Organism: Conus betulinus; assembly: GCA_016801955.1. Classification (NCBI taxonomy): domain Eukaryota; kingdom Metazoa; phylum Mollusca; class Gastropoda; order Neogastropoda; family Conidae; genus Conus; species Conus betulinus. The sequence goes on along the minus strand of JADBJO010002583.1, from coordinate 65,666 downwards.
CGAGTGCTTTGAGAAAAATAAACAGCTGAACAAAAGTGACTCTAGAACATGACTAAGAACGAAATGAAAATGAGGCTGACTACCAGAGGCTGCCGATGATGACAGGACAAAAAACCTAATGCAAACAGATGTTTCATTGCATAGTGCTGGAAAACCCTGTTGTGGATCCTTATATCGATGGGTAAATCCACTCGTACAGAAAAAGTACAGCAAGCATACACACATAAATCCAGTTGTAAAGAAATAGTAAAGCAGTCATACCATCACAAGTCCATTCTAAAGGCAATATAACCCAGTGTCACACATTAGAATTCACTGGAAAGTAAAACGGCCATTTATGTGGAAGTTCACTTGCAAAGTAACACCACCACGTATGTGGAAGTCCGCTTGTAAAGAAAAATGTAAAGTAGCCATGATCATGAAGTTCTTTTTGTAATAGTAGAGCAAAAATGTACATGAAAGTTCAGCTGTAAACATTTTGCGCATGAAAGTCCACTTGTAAAATAGTCATGTATATGGAAATATACTCGGGGGGAGGGGGGGGGAGTGGGGTGCGGGCAGGGCAAGGGGGAAGTGCATGTGGTCAGAAAGATAGAAGAGTCCCATGTACTTACCAGCTTTGTACATATTTCACAGATCAATGTAAGTCCATTTTTTCACATGTAAATACACCTTAATTTGTGTTTTGGACTTCTGATTTTGATGGTTGTTGGTTCTGTTTTGTCTGTTTGCCAATCAAGCTTGATCAAGTGCGCGCATGGTCCTTGGTCTGACGGTGATTTACAGAATATGTCAGGCAGCGTCGATTTGCTGTAGAAGATCTTTGTGTTTACATAAACTATTTTACATATCAAATGTGCAGTAACATTTTGAAATGTATCTCTGAACAAACCTAGCATTAGTATACGCTATGGTGTATTTTGTAAATGATTAAATCTCTTCTTTTCTTCCCATGCTCCCCCCCCCCCCCCCAAAAAAAAGCCCCCCCCCCCCCTCCAAAAGAAGATAAAATAAAACAAACAAAAAACTCATAATGCTGTGCACTACCAGAAAATATAATAAAACAGAATAATGTTTAATATATTGACATTTAACATGAAAGCCAGTTCTGTTACTCTATTTCAGTTTTTAGCGATGAGATGAGACCCAGGCTTCCTCAGAGCATTTAAAAATGAGATCAGTTGGACCTAAGAACCTCAGTACAATGTATTATTTGTGGTTTCTATGGGTATCGGCCCACATACAAGTCTTTGAAGTAGTAGGTACCTGAATACTGTGCCGTGTGTGTTATTCGTTGTTTATCCAGATATGATCCCACAGCCCCAGTGTGCACACTGGCTCTGTCTGCACTGGCTCCTTGTTGATCTCAAATTCCAAATCAATGTTCCTCTCACTTTCAAAGCTCCTTCATCTAAGTTCTAGTAGATATCCTAAATATTAGTTCTTATCCCCGGGTACCCTGTATGTATCATCTGTTTTTTTTTTTGCTGATGTAGTAATTCCACCTGGTGTTCTTTGTTCGTGCCTTCTCTCCTTCTCTGTCTCCTCTGTCTCTTCTTCCTCCATGTTTTATCAAGTGTAGCATTATGGCACAATCAACCCATTTACATTGATGATTTTTCTGTTCCTACCTTGATTGTTTGCGTGTTTGTGTCTCTGTTCTTTCCTTCATCAGTTATTCCTCTGTTCACTTCTTCATTTGTTTGACTCTCTATTCTGTCCTTCAGTGTTTGACTCTCTATTCTGACCTTCAGTGTTTGACTCTCTGTCCGTCCTTCAACGTGTGACTGTCTATTCTGTCCTTCAATGTTTGATTCTTGTTCTGTGTCCTTCAACATTTGACTCTCTGTTCTGTCCTTCAGTGTTTGATTCTCTGTTCCGTCCTTCAACGTTTGACTCGCTGTTCTGTCCTTCAGTGTTTGATTTTTTGTTCCGTCCTTCAACTTTTGATTCTCTGTTCTGTGTCCTTCAGCTTTTGATTCTCTGTTCCGTCCTACAACTTTTTGATTCTCTCTGTTCCGTCCTTCAACTTTTGATTCTCTGTTCTGTCCTTCAGCTTTGATTCTCTGTTCCGTCCTTCAACTTTTGATTCTCTGTTCCGTCCTTCAACTTTTGATTCTCTGTTCCGTCCTTCAACTTTTGATTCTGTATTCCATCCTTCAACTTTTGATTCACTGTTCCGTCCTTCAACTTTTGATTCTCTGTTCTGACCTTCAACTTTTGATTCTCTGTTCTGTCCTTCAACTTTTGATTCTCTGTTCTGTCTTTCAATGTTTTATTCGGTGGTGGCAGGGTATGTCAACATAGGGGTGGGGGGGGGGGGTGGGGGGGTGGGCTCGCTCCCTCAGTCTCTCTCTCCGATCAGAGGCCCACCTCCACTGGTGCCACTCACGGGGAATACCTCTCCGTGAGAGGGCACATAGTGGAACCCTCAATATCTTAGCGGACTCCCTCAGTCGGTCCAAGTCCCTCCTCCGCATGGAATGGACCCTCAGCAGGCTACCCTCCTCTCGGTGTGGAAACATTGGGTCAGGCCCATGATCGATCTCTCTGCCTCCCTATTCAACCTCCGTCTTCCAGTATATGTGTCTCTCCCATCCCCGACCCCCCCCCCCCCCCAGTGTTTCCACACCAAGAGGAGGGTAGCCTGCTGAGGGTCCATTCGGTGTGAAGGAGGGACTGGACTGACTGAGGGAGTCCGCTAAGATATTGAGGATTCCACTATGTGCCTCACGTGACCATAGTACCAGCATTTAGCATAAGCCACAACAGAACAAGTAAAGAAGGCAAACACAGGCAATCTTTACAAAAGAAGTATAGGCGAGACATAGCAAGAAAACCTGTCCTTGTCAGGTGGAAGGCTGAAGCTGAATGAGGAACAGGAAGGTGGCACAGCTTCTTCCGTGGCGTAAGTAGGTGGGCTTCAGGTGATGGTCTTGTTGCTGCATTAGCAACAAAAAAAAATCCCTCTCAGAGCTAACTAACTGCTGTTGAGTGCTACGGTCTGACATAGTAAAGTATACTAGCCAAAATGGGAGTATAATACAAACTCCCCATCTTTCTGTTCTGTCCTTCAACGTTTGATTCTCTGTTCTGTCCTTCAGTGTTTGATTCTCTTGTTTTGTCTTTCAATGTTTGATTCTCTGTTTTGTCCTTTAATGTTTGATTCTCTGTTCTGTCCTTCAGTGTTTGAGTCTCTGTTCCATCCTTCAGTGTTTGATTCTTTGTTTTCTCCTTCGTTGTTCATCTTATAATATAATGTTTGTTTGTTTGTTTTCTCCGTCATTTGTTCGCTGTTATCTCCATAGTTTGTTACTATGACTTCTCCTTCCATTGTTTGATACTCTGACTTCTCCTTCACCCATTGTTTGTTTCAGTTACCTTCTTCATAGTATGTTTATCTGTTTTTGGTTAATGTTTTTTTTTTTTTTTTTATCTCACCTTCACAGTTTGTTTAATTGCTCTCCATCATCATTTGTTTCTCTGTTTTCACCACCATATGTTTCTGTGTGCTCACTCATTAGTTGGGTGTCTGTTCTTTATCAGATGTGTCTGTCTCTCCTCTGTCAGTATTTCTCTGTTCTCTCCTTTATCATGTGTATATCTGGTGGTCTCTCCTTCAACACTTGTGTCTGCGTTCTTTGTGTTCTCTGCTCTGTCAGTTGTTTCACTGATCTCCCCCTCATCACACGTTTCTCTGTTCCTTGTTTCTCTGTTCTCTCCCTTACCAGTTGTTTCTCTGTTCTCTCCTTTATCATGTATATCTGGTCTCTCCTTCAACATTCGTGTCTGTGTTCTTTGTGTTCTCTCCTCTGTCAGTTGTGTCAATGATCTCCCCTTCATCACACGTTTCTCTGTTCTCTCCCTTACCGGTTGTTTCTCTGTTCTCTCCTTATGACATTTGTGTCTGTGATCTCTCGGCTGTCCATTGTGTTACAGTTTTCTTTTTTTTTTATTACTTGTTTCTCTGTTCTTTGTTTCAGTGTTCTGTACTTTATCAGTTGTTTTTTTTGTTCTCCTTCACCAGTGGTTTCTCTGTTTTCTCCTTTAACATTTGTGTCTCTGTTCTCTCCTCTGTCAGTTGTTGCTCTGTTCTCTCCTTTGACATTGGCATCTGTGTTTCTCTCGGCTCTGTCAGTTATTTCACTGTTCTTACCTTCATCACTTGTTTCTCTGTTCTTTGTTTCTGTGTTCTCTACTCTATCAGTTGTTGTTCTGTTCTCTCCTTCAACATTTGTGTCTGTGGTCTATCCTTTGTCCATTGTTTCACACATTTCTTTTCTTTATCACTTGCTTCTCTGTTCTTTGTTTCTGTGTTCTCTCCTATATCAGTTGTTTCTCTGTTCTCCTTCATCAATTGTTTCTCAGTTCTCTCCTTCAACATTTGTGTCACTGTTCTCTTCTCTGTCAGTTATTCGCAGTTCTTGCCTTCATCACTGTTTTTTTTTTTTTTTTTCTCCACCATTTATGTCTCTGTTCTGTCCTTTATCAGTTGTTTGCTTGTTCTGTTTTTTTTTATCTTTTGTTTCTCTGTTGTCTTTTCATCTTTTGTTTCGTTTTTGTCATACATTGCCCATTTCCCTGCTCTCTTTTCATCATTATTAATTCTCTGTTTTCTCCCTTATTGATTGCTTCTCTGTTCTCTTCTTCATTGTTTCTCAGTTTTCTTCTTCAGTGTTTGTTTCTCTGTTCTTATCTTCATCCGTATCTCTTTTTTGTCATTGTTTCTGTGTTCTCACTGTCAACTAGATCCTCAAAAGATAGTGTCTTTTTACTGTGGTTGCTTTGTCACAATTCCTGATTCACTCTTCAACTTCAGTATTGACCTGCACCTTTGATCTCCTTTTCTTTATTGGCTGTCAGAACGTAAGCAGTGCAGGGATGGGAATGTGCGTGTGTGTGTGTGTGTGTGTGTGTGTGTGAAAAAACTGAGAGGGAGGGTGAGACAGAAGCGTAAGGTTTGGGTGAAGAGAAAAGGGTGTGGTAGACAGGGATACTGGTAAGTACAGTTAATATATCATGGCACTGTTACTGGAGGATGTTTGAAATAGAGATGGATTTACCAAGCCTTCTTTTGTGTTTGTTATATGGAAGTACTGAATGTTCTTTTGTACCTGGTTGGTTATTTATTGATGTATTAACATTTTCAGATGAGCTGCAGTATGCACATTGATATTTGATATCCATGAGAAAAGGAAATTCCTGCGTTGGTATTTGAAGTGTATGTGCTAATTTCTCCAGCAGGTATCAGGCTAAAACTGCAGTGTGTTCTGCCATAAAGTGTCGTGTTCAATGTTGTGATGTCTACAGCGTATATGTGCTTTTTGTCGTACCATGTTTCTCTTTTTTTTTTTGTTTGCACTGTTTTACAAAAAAATTGCGTTAGGAAAGTGAAGTGAAATAAAAAAAAAGTGTTTGCTGGGCATCATTACCATCCGCGTTGCATTGTTCAGTTCTTTACACAGAAGCGTTTTGCTCAGAGGGTTGCAAGAGAGTCGGTAGATAGACTGCCCAGCATGCTGTATTCTGCTGCTCTGTCATATGCATCTTTTTTTTTGTTTGTTTTCTCACATGTGCCAAGTTTTCTCAAGGCAGTACACTTACACTGCTTATTCCAGAACCCCAGTGCAAAGCCGCATCCAGGTTTGTTCTGGCAGAGTCTTGATGCCAGCAGTTTGCTGGAAGCTAATAGTGTCAAGTCACCCTGAGGCACCCACTAGAGGAGTGCAGCAGGTTAACTCTGTCAGATCGGTGTTGGCCCATGGCCCAGAAACAGTGCCATGATGGTTGTGTTTGGTAGGGGGGTAGGGGCTAGTAGGGTTGTCCTGCATTTGCAAGGACATGTGTTTGTAAGGTGTTGTCCCGCGTATGTAACAACACCATAAAGTGACTTGGCAGCAGTGCAGTGTCTCTTCTGTTGGGCTGCCTTAAGATGACCTGATATTGATTTCTTCATATGGACTGTGTTAAGGATGTGGTAGCATGAGTATAGGTGTGGCTGGTTTAAGGGAGTGAGAATGAGTGGCACGGGAGAAGGCTGGGAACATAAAGAAAAGCCCTCACAAATGATGTGGTATGGAGTGAACAAATTCATATAAAAAAAAAAGTAGGAAGTGATGATGGTGTGTGAAACTGTAGACAAGGATTTGAAGAAAGATTACCTGTGTGTGATGAGGAACCATTTCTGTTTGGTTTATGCTCCATTAGCTGCTGAAACTTACTGAAAGGTCATCAGTGTGTTTGGATTTCAAGGATGGTTGCTGTATTTTATGACACTGAAACAGGTCTACTGGTATGAAAGTGTGTCCCATGTGGAAGAGGTTATGACAGACCGTGATGACTGATGACTGCACCTGCCTGTCCTGTTCCCCCCCCCCCCCCCCCCCCTGCTTCCAAAAGTGAAGGGGTCAGTGGCTGGGTCAGGGGAGGAAGAGATAGGGGAGAGGTAGGGAAGCCTGGATACCATACCAAACACTCTTAAAGCTTCTGCTTTTCCCATCCTCTTGTATTGTTGTCAGTGTTCTACAGTGTGTGTGTAGTTCACTCATCAGTATCATGAAACAAATGGATTCTAAGGGCTGCCATAGACACTTGTCCAATCAGTTGTCTTCCATAGCTCTCGGCCTGCAGTCATGCACATGACAGAGGCTTGGTTGCCTGCCCTGTCATTGTTGACTAACTTTATAATGAATGTGAAGCTTGTTGGTTGTCACCATTATCATGAAACAAATGGATGCTGGGGGCTGTGATGGACATTTATCCAGTCAGGTGTTTCCCCATAACTTTCGACCTGCGGTCATGCATATCAGGGTAGAGACATGGTAGCCAGCCCTGTCATTGTCAAACAGCTTAATAAATGAATGAGAAGCTTGTCGGTTGTTGTTAACCTGTTTCAGAACTTTGTGTGTGTGTGTGTGTGTGTGTACTGTCCATGATACAGACACGCAATCCATAAACGCAAGAAGCCCAAGTACGGCCCAGAGACGGTGATGAGTTCCGACACCCTGAACTCCATGAACAGTGTCCACGACTTTCACCGCTTCGCCATCCACCACAGTGGGGTGTCCCCCGTCCTTCACTTCCACCTGGCCTGCAGTATCAACCCCGAGAGACAGGTTGGTCACCTCTGTGTGCATGGGGCGGCAGAGTGGGAGGGGAGGAGGAGAGGGGAGTGAGATAGGGAGGTGGGGGGGTCCCTATGTGTATCCAAGATCGCTGATACCAGTGTAGTGCCTCCATCTTTGGCCTTTGTATTGGCTGAATGTATTTGACTTTTCCATTTCTTGAGATTTCTACAAGGCTGCTGTCTCAGTTCCTTGTTTTGCCAGATTTGCTAGACTCTGTAATGGAGAAGTTACTTTGATATCTATGGATGTGTAAAAATCCAAAGCATATGCCTCATGTAATTTCATTCACTGTACCCTGCAGCTGACAGATTCGATCCTGCATCGCACTAGGGCTGTACCTGGATGGACTCCCCATTGGCCATCCCTAACCCCTTCCCCACCATTACCTTAGTAAGTCAGTCAAACCACAGATTATTTCCCACCCAAGATGTTTCCCACCTTCACTCCCTGCAGTCATCTTTGCAACTTCTTCCCCCCACCCACCTTTCCTCAAGCATGTTTCTGGTCAGATTCTTAGAGAAGACGTTTTTGAAAGCATAGTGAGTCCAGATCTTTGTTAAGAATAATGCTTTTGACACTTTGATACCAGTAGATGCAGATGGCACCCATAAGCAAAAAGGGGAAAAAAAGGAGGTCAGTGGTTGAAATTTAATGTGTTCAAATTGCTCAAAAAAAAGTAGTGTGTGTGAGCATCAGATTACTGGGTGGATGAAATGTAACTAATTTTTAAGGTACTCTGACTGAATATCCATTGTGGCAGTTCAAAGGATAGAGTGCAGTGTAGATTGAATGGCACCAGAGACAGACTTCAGAAGTTCTAGAATGGACAACATAAAGGACTGGACTGGTTCAATCTCTGCCCTGTTGCACGTGACAGAGGACAGAAGTCCTAGAATGGACAACATGAAGGACTGGACTGGTTCAATCTCTGCCCTGTTGCACATGGACAAAGTCCTAGAATGGACATAAAGGACTGGACTGTTCAATCTCTGCCCTGTTGCACATGACAGAGGACAGAAGTCCTAGAATGGACAACATAAAGGACTGGACTGGTTCAATCTCTGCCCTGTTGCACATGACAGAGGACAGAAGTCCTAGAATGGACAACATAAAGGACTGGACTGGTTCAATCTCTCTGCCCTGTTGCACAGGACAGAGGACAGAAGGTTGTGCTAGGCTCTCACTTCTTTGCAAAATCATGGATTTAGCATATTTCAGAAAAAAGGAAAAGTAAAACTCTGCAAAAAAAAAAAAGAATGTATGGGGAAAAATGTATTTGAAGGAAGATTCCACCCCCCCCCCCCCCCTCCCCAAAAGATTCTGGAATCCATGACATGCTCGTTTTGTTTTTTGGTATGTTAGCTCTGACATCACAAAATTGTGTTGAAACTTCTTAGCAGGAGTGGGCTGTCCTTTTTTTTTGTCTAGCCAATGGAAGACATGGTATGCAAATTAAGGTAATGCTCTGACATCCTGCATCAGCACCAGGTCACCATGAGAGCAGGGCATGAAGGGCCACAGAATTTTAGACTTTTTCTCTATGCTGATCGATGAGAATGAGGATGATGAAGATGATGCTACGGACTTACATTTTGGTCTGAAACTGCATACAGGGCTGTACTCTACGCTTCCTTTCATAATATATCCCGGCTTCAGCCACGCCTGAGAGATACAGACACCGGCACCTGCAGGAAATTTGAGCAACACTCCCAGAGACACATGCATTAAGCGGATGAAACTCGACTGTGTGGTCCCGGTCTTCGCAACTGAGCCTATAGCAAACTCAACTTTGGGTAGGAGCCGGACAGGGCAGAAAAATCCCATATGATTCTGATGGGAATCGAACCCGCGACCTCCCAGCCGGGTGTCCGCGATGCTAACCACTTCACCGCAGCGGCTGGTACTTCCCAATCTTTTTTTCATGTGCTGAGAACAGTATTTTGTAAAAAGACAGACAGCGCAGGGTGGGACGGAGTGTAACTAACGTTTGATGTTGTTCAGTTATGTCTCTTCTTCCAGACCTGCCCTTGCAGCCTCTGACGGGCAACCCGAAGGCGGCCCACAAGTTCCGCGTGCACTGGCTGAACAACAAGGAGCTGCAGTTCACCATGGAGGCAGAGAGAAGTTGCTGCAGGAACTGCACACCAAGCTGCAGAACGACGAGAGTTTGACTGGCGTCTCTGGTGCCGGTGGAGCCAGTCGCAGCCCTGAGGGGGAAGACAGCGAGGGAGATGGGGGAGGGCGAGTTGGAGGCCGAAGAAACTCCAACAAAGAAGGTAAGCGTGAATGGCTTGAGAGAAAAAGTGAATGCCACAGAAAGAAGGTGACAAGGACAAAGTGAGATAATTGTGTGTTTTTGAGTGTAAGACTTTTAGAAGTTTGCTGTTTGGAATGCATTTTCTTTGTTTTATGATTTACCAAATATGTTATTTGGAATACATCTTCTTTGTTCTGTAATACATTAGTTTATATGTTGCTGTTAATGAACAAGTTAATTCTGATATAAATTCTGTGATCCTTTATGCCGTTTACTAATTTTGACGGCCATCGTAATTCATTAATTTCTCTTTGGAGATGATAAAGTCTTCTTGACTTGACTTGACACTATGACCAAGGGTTTGGTGCGTTCATGTCAAAGTCGTTGATGTCTGTAAAATTCTTGTGGACTGATGGACATGGTAACACCCTCTGAAGGGATACACACTGATTCAACAACTAGGCAGTTATTATTGGGGCCACATTAGATGGTATTTTTGGTCAAGAGGGCAAAGGACAAGGATCTCACCATGCTTTCCAACTATTCGCCTTTGTCGGAGTCCTGAAGGCTTGTGCAGGCAACTAACCATTTCTTGGAACCACAGTCACTTTGTGCTATAGGAGAATTGTGTAGTTTGCTGGCCAGCGCTCTCTGATAACCATGTTGGCCAGCTTCTAGTCCACTGCCCTGCGAGGTGGTCGCACTGCCTGCATGTAACCTTGACCCCTGCATGAAGCAGTGTGTGTGTGCTTCAAACTCGACAGTTTGACACAATCAGTGGCGAAGTGTGGAAATCAGACAGCCAACCAGACTACAGGATGGAGACGAGAGAACCAGCTGGTTCAGCAGGAAGTAGTCCTTGATCTCAGTATGTGCATTAGAACTCTGACTGGGCAAAGGCATTTATGTCTTGCTTCATAAAGTAGTTTCAATGTCAGTTTCATCAAGGAGGTGCAACTGCATGCAGACTAGTCCATATAAGCTACAACACATCTGCTAAGTTATGAGACCGCACTGTGCATGATTGAAAGATGATGGATAATGAATGAATGGCTAAGATGAGACAGTTGAATTAAGAGGGTCTTCGTGGCCACGATTTTCAGATGTCTGACCTACGCATTAGCCCAGTGCACTGGTAACAAATAATTGAAATGAGTGTTGTGTTCTGTATATAATGGATCAGAACAGTCACCACTAAACGTCGTCAAAATGAGTTGGTAGCTGTGCAGTGTCTCCTCTGGTAGGATGCCTCATGACATCTGATGTTAACTGCTCCATGGGGACTGTTGGCCCTGTGGTTGGGACAAAAGCTTTGATGTGAATTTATACGAGATGACCAAAATGAGCAGTGTGATAGAAATGCCATTGAGGGAACAGGGGAAAATGAGAGTGAAAAAAAAGAAATAGTGTTGATAATGCTGATGGTTTGTTGTGTGTACTTGCAGAACACTGGAACAAAAAAGCGAACAAGTCAGGTGGGAAGAGAGGAGCAAGGGAGAGAACCTGGGTCAGCACTCAGAGAGAGTCAAGACAGCATGACGTCGGAGGAGGAGCACAGCGGTGCTGAAATTAGTGTCAGTAGATTTTGCTTTGGCCAGCATGCTTTCGTGTCATTCACCCATTTTCTTTTATGGTTTTCAGTTGCACCTAGTCCATGATGGACATGTGATTTTTTTGTTTTGTTTTAAAGTGTTTTATTTTTGTTTTTTTCTTCAGTACACAAAGAAAAAAGAATCTTTCATAGCATTAACTTTTGTTCTTTCCTTCATTTTCTTTCGTTTTGTTTTACTTTTCTTTTTTGTCTTTTTCTTTCGTATTGTATGCAAACATTTTATGTTGTCTGGAATGGGTGTAAAAAGATCCTAGGTATGTAAATGTGGTATGCCACGTTGCCTGTGTTGCAGCCCTCCATATTGGAGCGACTGGATCGGAACATTGAGATGTTGCTGAAGAACTGGCAGTGCAGCGCTGACATGTTGTTCAGCATCCACCCAGTGGACGGCAGCTTCCTTGTCTGGTAGGTCATATCACTGTGTCTTGGCTTTGATTGGACGGTCCGTTTGATGTCTTGGCATACTTGGATCAGTGTTGACATGGGAAATTAAAAGCATGTTAATAGTACGGAATGTTATCTGTCAGTGTGACTGACAGAATGTTTTGTCCAGTTGAATAGCATAATTGTCATAGGATGTGGAATGTGGATTTAGGTATAGGCTGTAGTTTTTGAAATAGTATGAGTACCTTGGAGAGAGAGAGAGAGAGAGAGAGAGAGAGAGAGAGAGAGAGAGAGAGAGAGAGAGAGAGAGATTCGTTCTGAAGGAGTTTCTGTTGTATGTAAATTTGTCTATTGATAGACAGAGCAAGTAATTGTTTTCACCAGTTACTCTGCTTTTATATGTTCTTTCCATCATCAATTTCATCATATGATTGCAGGATGATCTCCAGGAAGTCATATTTTATGTTTGATTAGGTGCCTTTAGATCTGAGACATTGTATGTGTTAACAGTTCCTCAGTGGCTGTTTTGAGGCTACCAAACAAGCATTATTGGTTGTCATGTGAGCTTTATTGTGGCATTGATAACTGGTATATTGTGTTGTGTTGACCTGATGTATATTGTTTATCAATTTACAAACGTTGACCTGATGTGTATTGTTTATCAGTTTACAATTTAGTTACAGTCCAGCGAACTAAAGTATTGTGCTTCCTGATACGGTCAAAGCCATCTCGTGTGGTTTACGTTATTGTCTATACTGTTCTGTGAAAGTATTGAGCCTCACCAGCTAGGCAAGTGTATGGAAACACAGCAGGTCTGGAATGAAGACTCCAAGCCATGGAAATGTGTGACTGCAAGACACTAAACATCAGATATACTGATTGTTTCTCCAGTGAACCAGTTTGTCAGACCATCAAGCAGCACACTGGGCAATATGAACATCTGCTGACATCAGTTAAGGAAGAAAAGAAAAAGCCCTTCCAGTGGTGACACCATGCAACAAGATCCAGTCGTTAATAAAACAGCCCTCCAGAGAACTGTTGAGGGAGGGAGACAGAGGGGAAGACAGAAGCGAGAATGGACTGACGACTTTGCAGAATGGACAGGGAAAACACTGGTGGAGACTCAGGCCCTGGCATGGAACTGACGGTGCTGGAGGAACCTGAGGAACTGTTGTTCAGTGCATTACCACACCGACTTCCCTTGGAGTTTAGGGAGGGGAGGAACTTTGCAGACATTACATTTTTCCCCCTCTCTTATTTACCTTTCGGAAGTAAGCTCTGTTTCGCTGTATTTGAAAAGTAATCCTCTGTAACTTGAACATTGAAACAATTGCTTAGTTTTGCTTGAAAAGAAGATTTATGAAATAATTTGTTAGTTAGTTTTGCTTGAAAAGAAGAGTGATTTACCTATCTTCCTGGATGCTTTTATGGGGGGAAAAACAAACTGTTTCAGGCTGGTGGACTGGCTGGATGAAGTGCCCCCTGTATCGTTCAGACAACCTCAGGTCAGCTTCTCATCGCGACTGCCCAAGGCGTTTCCGGGTGCCAGATGCGTCAACGATGGCGTGCAATCTGCTGCTGTACTGTAACTACAGTCGTATGGACATCAAGTCTGCCATGAAGATCTCTGAGGGGGAGATGCTTCCTGAGGGCGATCAGGGACAAGCAGGTTAGGGGTTGACTTCATGTTTTGCCACTTTGTGTGTGTGTGTGTGTGTGTGTGTGTGTGTGTGTGTGTGTGTGTGGTATTAATGTCCCTAAAGCTAGTTTTACCCAAGAATGTACTAAAAGATGAAAGATTATTCAGAATGTAAAGATGCCTGCATAAGAGAATTAGTAGCTGGATGTCGGTTCTTATTCGGTGAAATTAATGGAATTCTTGAATTCTGCATGTTTAGTCATCTGTACCAAAGTTTGGGATGAGCTCTCACCGAACCCTCGCAGTTTCAGACTCATGTGAGTAAGGCACCATGAGTCAGCATGGTCAGCCTGGGAATGGAAAGCATTCCTTGTTTGTGTTTCCAAGTATTGCACAGGTGGTGTTACCCCCCCCCCCCCCCCCCCCCCCCCCCCCCAAACCGTTCCCCCTAAGTGTCCTCTAGACTGCACTACTACTGGTGGTACAAGTGTCAGTCTTTCAGATGAAATGAAAAATGGAGGTGCTATGTACAGCGTGGCATGCATAGAGCTTCATGACCTCGTGATGGTATGAGATTTATCCTTTGTAATAAATGACAATAAAAATAACTGTTGGGTGACCCAGAACGCCCAGACCGTAGGGATGTTAGTGAAACTGCCATATGATAGATTGTATAAGTTATTTTGCTCATTGCTTTTTTTTTTTTTTTTTAGTATGTAACCTTTTTTCAGTATGTAACCTTTTTTCAGGATATGACCTGACAGCCCTGAAAAGACCTTGCATGGTTAGCTAGGCCGTAACTAATAAAAAGTATAAATTCTATAAAGCTGAAATGGACCCAGGCACACCATATGGTTGTTGGTACTGTACTATGGTGACATGCTGTTCGCAGGGAGAGTGACTGTAACTTCACAGCTGGTTTAGTGAAATATGTAAGCAAGATAGTTTTATAACAGATGATAGGATACATAGGATGTTACATATGATGATATACACAGGGTAAAGTGGTTGGTGTCCCCAGTTTAGCCCTAGTTTCTTCCACTCTAAAAAAAAAAACTGGTAGTTCTGTTTATCACTTAAAAATGTAATTTTTTTTCGTTTGTGGACAGAATGTTGTATCTGTGTCTGTCTATTTGTGTTTTAAATTCAGAGAAGGATTTCTTTTTTTTTTTTTCTCTAATGGTGACAACCCTGAAGGGACCCAGCGTGGCTGGCTGGGCTACGGTAACATTGAGTCTGAAACTGGTATGATTCAGTACGGCACAATGATAACGTTTAACGCATGGTGCACTGCAGGAAGCGTGGGTGGAGCCAACAGGGGGGCGATTCCTGACAACATGTTGATCCCCAACGTGCTACTGGTGACCAAGCATCACAACGGGTCCCTCAACCAATGGCAGGTCAGTTGACATTATCAGAAAGGGTCCCTCAACCAATGACAGGTCAGTCGACATCGTAAAGGGCCCCTCAGCCAGTGACAGATGTGTTAATGTATAAAGGATCCTTCAACCAATGATAGGAGAGGTACATCATGATGGGCATCTAGAGATTTAAAAAATGGAAAATTCTCTGGATTTGACAGGCAAAAGATGAGCTTGACTGAAAATCATGAATGCTGTCCCATTTTGATGATAGATAATATTTTATGATGAGAGAGAGAGAGAGAGAGAGGGTGAGGTGGGGAAGGAATAGCAAGGTCGGGTACCAAGTACTGCAATAATGTGCCAAAGTTAGGAATTTGGAGAGGATGACAGCTATTGTAGATAGTACCTGGCAATGATGAAGATTTTGGGAAAGGCAGTTGAATTAAAGAGGGCTAATGCTGCATTCTACTGAATCAGTAAGGTTCCTGTGACACGTCATGAATAAACCTGTGACTTTGTCGCGAAAGAAAGCAAAGCAGAGACATGTCATGATCCTTCCATCAGAAGCTCGTGACTATTTTGCAGGATAAAAGTTCATCACTATCACAGTAGGCCTTTTAGACAAGCCTGTGTTTGTGTTGTTTGTCTAGTTGCCTGCTTGGATTGGTGAGCCCTACGATGCATGGTAGTCCTGCACATGGAACTGCAAGATAAGACAAGGAAGTTTATAGAAGAAGAAAAAAAAGGAAAAAAAGGGAGTGCATGAAATAGATGGTACACATCACATAACCAGACACACAAAATGTTGCATGATGATTTCAAGTCATTACATTCTGCACAGACTTAGGGTAGGTTCGCCCTGCAACATATATAATACATTGACCAGAGTGAATTAAACTTCGAACGAAAAATGATGATGCCACCCCCCAAAGAAAAAAAAGAAAACAAACAAAAAAATATACAGACAAAAAAAAAAACACCCAAACCCCTGACAGCTAACCTACGAACCAACCAATCAAGCAAACTTTGGACCAGTTACAGATTGAAATTGCTCTGACGGTAAATTTTCAGCGCCACACATTTTGTTGGCGGTAAAAAAACTACTGGACACACTAGGTATGTCAACCAAAGACAGGTCATTCGATCTAAGGGCCCGTCAACCAATGGCAGGTTAGTTTAACATTGTGAAGAGTCCCTCAACCGGTGACTGGTCAGTTAACTTTATTGCAAGTCGCTCAACCAGTGGCAGGTTAGTAGAAGGTTAATGATATGTTAAGTCGCTCCCTCAGCCAGTGACAGGTCAGGTGTGCTGTATCACTGTGGCGTCAGCTGATGGAAGATCATGTACGCATGTATAGAAGCTCTTAAATGTCAGTATGAATGTAATCTTGCTTGTAATTCATAAACATTTTGTTGTGTGTTGCTTGGAGTTGAAGAAATCAAGCTGCCTCCTTTCCCCTGGCTCTCCCTATCTGTGCTTGCTCCTGCTGTCTCTGACTTGTCCTTTCTCTAGTGCTCCCTTTCACATTACCACTGGCATACTGGCATAGTCATCTCTTGGAGCATCGTTCAGTGCATTTTTTGTCTTATTATTTGTGACCTCTGAAGAACACTTGTCATATCCTGTAGTATGTTGAATAAGCATCTATTGATTTTGGTTGTTTTGTTTTTATTTTGGCTTTTGGGTGTATGTGTATTACGTGCATGCACACAAAGACACACACAACACACACACACACACACACACACACACACACACACACACACACACACATATATATGGAAAGGGCACCCACTCCCCACATACACATTTACCTACACATCTTTTTTTTTTTTTTAAAGAGAGAAAAAAAAAAAGGGGGAATGAGAAAAAAGAGGGGACTGTTGAAAAGTTTACATGTGAACAATTGTGAACAGATTTTGGTTAAAAAAAAAAAGAAAATGCTTATATTAATGCAATTAAGTTTAGAATATTCATAATCATTTAAGTTTTGAATGTTGATAAAGAAAACATGTATTTTGTGTGCAGGTCAGTTTCACAGAGAGACCTCCAAATTTCAAACAGTAGCCAGCGTGGCTCACTCAGCGCGTGTCTGTGGTCATCGTTTCCGTGCCAACACAGCGGCGTGTCACCCTGTCCTGCCCCTCCTGCTCACCACGTCCCATCACAATCTGCCAGACCCCAACGCCACCCCTGACCGTGAGATGCCCTCGGAAGACACCGACAACAGGAACGCTTCCGCCAGCAGTTTTGCTTTCTGCAGTGAGCTGATCTTGTGGCAGGTGAGGGTTGCATTCTGGGAAGTGATAGCTCCGTGCCCTGTGCTTTTTTTATGGTCAGGTCATGGATTTGTCATCGCATTGCGTCATAGGCAGATAGCAGAGCAGTGTGTTTTGGAAACTTTCATGTGCTTGTGATAAACAGGTCATAGAATTGTCATGCCTGTTTGTCTTAGGCTGAAGAATAGTGCATTCTTGCAAACTCAATGTTATGTACTTATGATAATCAGTTCACAGTTACAGCTGTGGGTGTCAAGTGGAAGAAAAGTGCATTCTGGAAAACTCTTTCAGTATAATACAAACTCCCCATTTCAGTGCCATTGCTTGTGAATTTGCCTGAGGCATGTCATGGGTCTGTTTCTTAGGCCAAAAAGTAATGCAATTGGAAAACTGTTTTACTGCTATTAGTTTGTAATAATTAGGTCATAAACTTGTCATGGCTACGCATCTTAGAAGTAAATCAGCATGGCATTCTAGTATATTCATTTATTGCCTCATTCTGGTTATAAATAAGCCCTATAATCATCAAGGCAGGATGTCTGTGGCAAGTGAACAGTGCATTTTTGGAAATTTGTTCTGTTCTTGGATTTTCATGATAAGTTTACGGAATTGTTATGGTTTTATGTCTAACAGTGCTGCACTGGTACAACTCCATTCATTTTTGATACCTATCCATTTCTTTAAGTTTAGTGAAGAATAAAAATTCATTTTCTTTCGAAGATATTCAGGGACAAAAATGAGAAAGAAAGAAAAATTTCTTGAAAGTCAGCTCTTATTTTTTTGTTAGTTGCAAGTATATTTCATCAGTGAAGAATACTCACCATGCATTTCTTGTGAACCCCATAGGCCCAGCTTTCCAGCAGCTGCTGTCATGGAGGAGTCAAATGAATTTCATTCCTGTCCTTGGTGCTGTACGCTCTTGCAGGGGAGGGAATCTGTAGCACAGGAAAATGTCAGTCTTAAAGGAAGAGTTTTGACAGTGGTAAATGGTCAGTGAATATCACAGGAGATGACAGTGACAGTGAAGTGGAGAATGACGGAGTTGGACAAAATGAAAGTTGATCATGCTTCAAAAAAAACTTTTGCATTTGGCTTTAAGGAAATAAAATGAGTGGAGCCATGGCTAGTGGATAAGAGGCGTATTGAAAAACTTCAAAAAGTTCTATCAGTGTACATGGTCTGACAATGTTTGAGTTATACCTCTCAAAGGAACATTTAGGTTATTAAAAATCTAACTTAAGATTCATCCGAAAACGCAAATATTGTCCATTTAATATGATTCCAGTGTGCGTTTGTCCAGTAATCTTTGTTAAAAATAATGCAAAAAGAGGATAAGATATGAGAATTTTTTTTTGTGAGTGACTATAGTTTTTTTTTCACACTTTTCCTTGCTAGTCATTGATGTAATATATTTGAAGATATGCATAATGAGCTTTGTTATGTAACTGTATTAGTCAGATTTAGGTTAGTGTACTCTTCATGAAATGAACATGGTAAACAAGTTCCCTATAGTGAGAAGAACGAAGGGTGAGAATGGGATCTTCAGTAAAAAGAATATGTCATCGCACTGGGTTGTGATGTCTTTAATTTTGTCATGGATTTGTTGCCTTCAGAGTTCAGTTTCAATTAAAACCATAGTGTATACATGATAACAAATACAGTGAGTGTGTTGTTGGGCAGGTGGGTCATGTAGGACCTCTGTCCAAGTCGGGGGGTCTGGTGGAGCTGGCCAGGATTAACTCCCCTGACATCAACGCCTTCACCAGCATGGCCTGGGTGCCTACGCTCTTGCCAAGGTATTTAACACAGCTTTGGCTAACAGTACATGTGCAGTACTTGTCCCTGTCTCTAGATCACTGCTTACATATCTGGTGTAGTTTTTGCTGACACTGCTTGCAAACATTCAGCCTATTCATGAGTGTCATTTATTAGGTATCTTAGGCAGCTGTGCTACCAATGCTTGTACAGTATTGGTCCCTATTCTGTATGTCACTCCTAAGATGTGTTTGATGCAGCTTTTGCTGACAGTGTTTATGAAAATTCACCCCTATTCTGACTGTCACTGCCAAAGTATTTGACATAGGTTTGACGTATGATATATGCTGATCTGACCAGTCATTGTTTCAATGGATTAGCTGTTATACTGTCACACTGCAGATGAAAATCACCATTTTGATGTCAGTATGGGGACATGCAGGAGTGTGTGAATTTCCAGACAATGTTTCTTTGCGTATTTTACTTTCATTTATTTGTGCAGGTGGATTGCTTTTCTGAACTTCAGGGCTAGGTCAGCCAGTAAAACAGAACAAAAGTATTAACTTATAAGATGCATTTGACTGTTACTGTCATTTGTGTTGAGCTCTGGTGTAGGTGTGTCATCACCAAAACAGAATACTCTTGTTTTTCAAATTCTTTCTGTCGTACAGAATGTCTGGAATGACAAGTTTCCATATTGATGCTTTGCCTTCTCTGCTTTGTTGAATGTTTCACAAACTGTAGATAGATTTATACCTTCTCCTGCACAGACAGAAAAACAAAAATAATATTTAAGTGGAATTGTTTTGAGCAAAAAACATTGAAGGAAAAATAGTCATGACATGCATTGTAATAGCATTTAGAATCAGAATTAATGCAAAGCTGCCCTCTCCATCCCATCCTTTCCCAAACCCATCTCACACGTACATGCATGCACGCTTCTACATGCATACATACACCATCCCCTTTGTAGTTGAAAAAATAATTGTGCTGTTGCATACGAAATTCTTCAGAGGGTGATCCTGGCTTTTTGTTTCTTGGGACACTTTGCAGCTCTAGATATGCACTGGTGCTTTAACTGCATCACTTGATTCTTTGGGGGTGGGGGTGGGGAAGGGGGGAACGGGGGAACATGCATGAAACAAGAGACAGCATTAATAAATTGCATTTTTCATGGAGAGGGGTTGAATTATTGATAGATTCACTGGAAGTGATGTTCTTGAAAAAAAAAAAATCACATACATGTGGGGCCTTTGTCGCAGCTCGACACTGGGGTCATGCAACTATTCTCCCAGTGCACTGTTTGTGGCATCTGACGGCACCAGTTTACGTCTATACCAGGCGGTGATCGATGCCAGACTGCTGCTGACTGAAGCCCAGGGGCCCAAGAAAGGCAACGTGAGTTGTCATGTTGTGACCTGTGATCAATACACTTTGGGTGTCTTTTGTTCAACATTTGTAGGAAAAAAATTTTTCTTTGGGTTTTAGTTTTGATGTTTTCTGCTGAAGTGATGAGATAGACGGGCGTCCTTAGTGCTTTAAAAATGAAATAAACTTTACTGGTTTTGCCATTGAAAATGTGAGAAATTGTCCAGCATGCAAATTTTTCTTCTTTTTTTTTTTTTTTTTTTTTTTTTGTTTTACAGAGTGACTTCAGCTTTCAACTATGGAATTGCTAAGAGCAAAGACACTTCCAACATAAAATGTGCTGTGGAGAAATACTCCCATGCTTGATGATGAATATTTCAGTTGCAAGTGTTATGGGTAGTACAAGGGTTGGAAGTACCACAGCAGTTGCTGTCTTTGACTGTAAGGTTGGCAGATATGAAGGAGCAGCTCTTCTATTTGGCATCGTATTGAACTGAAGCAAGCTTTGACCAGTGTGTTCTATCAGCCAAATTTGTGATTGATTCAGTCCTTAGGCACAACTCTCTGGCCATTTTCCTTTGCCAGTTACTCTGATCTAAACATTGATTTTTCTGTTTTTTGTTTTTTTTCCTGAGAGATGTAGCTGTGTTGGGTTACTTCCATCTACCTTTTTTGTTTATTTAAGCTAAGCAGAATAAAACAGTTTGAAAAAAAAAAAAAATTAAACAAAAATTTTGAGTAAGGGGTGGGGGGAGAGGTGGAGGGTGGTGGTTGTGGTGGGGGGGGGTGGATGGAAAAAAAAGGATGCGAACATGAAAATATTCAGTGCTTTACTGACAGCATGCAGGAACCACAGAAATCTCTCTTGTTGAGAGCAGTATTTGTTGTCTTGTGTGTTCCACCGACCTTTGAGAACCTTCAGCATGATCAGCAATGGTGGTGATTGTTTGTCCACCCACTGTGTTTAATAGGGGCAATCTAGTTATATTAAAAGGCTGTTCATCTTTTTAGAACAAATATCATTTTTATGGAATGCTTTGAAAAAAAAAAAAACTGATGTAAAATTAAAAAAAAAAATGATGTTTTTCAGGTGTAGCTGTCAAGTATTTTTTTTTTTTTTAATTCTGCTCGTAACCTTGGATCATGGGTTTCCCATTCATGATGTGGTCAACCTGACGTAAAAAATCTTAAAAGATGGTTACATGATTCATTGTTCATAGAGAGGAGCAGACTAAAGACCTGCAAAAAAGGGTTTGATTGCATTGAAACATATTTTCAAATCTGGAAAAGTGGAATGTGACAGAAGTGATTTCATCAGGATATCTTGATGAAAGAGAACAAATTTCAGATTTATTATCAACAAAGGCTTGTTACTTTAAATATTATTGGGATTAATTTTAAGGGGTTACACTTTGAAATCGTGTCTGTCTGGGGTGCAGTACGGGACCAGTTTCTCCAGTGCCAGTTCCAGTTACGTGCCTGAGCCCAGCTCCCCCAAATGTGCAACAATGGACATGTTCAACATGGTCAGTCTGCAGTCCTCTGCACGTCCTGGATGTCTGCTGGAACTGGAGCGTATCAACGATGCCATGGCGGTGAGAAAACTGCTATTCTTCTGCCTCTCTGTCTGTCTGTCTGTCTGTCTGTCTCATCGTGTGGATGTCTGGCTGTCCTTCCATCTCATGATCTGTTTGTCCTCTGCCCATTCTGAATGTCTGCTGTGGCTGGAGCGTGTCTGCAGCACCATGGTAGTGAAGTCATGCCTGTCTCTTTGTCAGTCTGATAGTGCTCTGATAGTGTTTGTGACTGATAGTGCTCTGATAGTGTTTGTGACACTGTGGTAGTTAAATCATGCCTGTCTCTTGGTCAGTCTGATAGTGCTCTGTTAGTGTTTGTGACACCATGGTAGTGAAATCATGCCTGTCTCTTTGTCTGTCCATTTGTCTTTTTGTCTATCTGATTGTGCTCTGTTTCTCTGTCCTTTTGAGAGATCACTGATATTGTCCGATATTGTCTGGTCAGTTTTTCAGTGTGTGTGTGTCACCCTTTTTTTTTTTTTTATATATTACCTTCAGTCCATTCTGATCAGCATCAGCTGCAAAGGAAAGAGAACCCCCCCCAAAAAAAACAACAGTGCTGGTAGAAAGTTTTTTTTTTCTTCTTTGTCTTTTTGTGTTTCTTTACAGTCATTTTTGAGCTGACCATTTCTGTCAAATCATAATTTTCATTGAGTGATCATCATGTAAATTCCTGGCAGACACTCTCAGCCGGTCAGGGACCCTTCTGCACACAGAATGGACCCTGAACAAGCTGACACTAACCACTATCTGGGATCACTGGTTCAAGCCCATGGTCGACCTATTTGCGACACGGTTTCAACCATCGACTCCCCATGTATGTCTCTCCAGTCCCGGACCCCCGAGCGTACGCGGTCGATGCGCTCTCCCTCCCCTGGACGGGACTTGTCGCCTACGCCTTTCCCCCCTTCCCCATCCTTCACAAAGTGATCAGGAAGGCCAGGCTGGAGAGACCCAAACTCATCCTCATAACCCCATGGTGGCCGACTCAGTCGTGGTTCCCGGACCTCAGGTCCCTAACTCACGTTCCCCCTCTCCAGCTAGCCCCTCGGTGGGACTTGCTCAGACAACCTCGCTCGGGCCTCCCTCACTCCAATCCCCTGATGCTTCGCCTACACGCTTGGCTTCTATGCCAGCCAATTGCGACCACCGGTCCCCCCCGCCGCCCCCGCCGACAGACCCCGGTCTGTCCTAGAGACCCTGACAGAAGCGGGAGCATCGCAGGGACTACGAGACTTGGCCTCGGCCTCTCGTAGGGCTAGCACAGAGTCCCTCTATAATTACAGATGGAGAGATGGGTCACGTGGTGCACGGCTAACTCGGTCCCCTACCTACACCCCTCCAACATCCAGCTAGGCAATTTCCTATCCCACCTTTTGTCCTCCTTAAAACTCTCGGCTAGCTCCATTCGGGGCTACCGATCGGCCATATGCACCCACCATCCGACAGCTCGGCGGCCCATCTTTCGACAATGACTTTCTACTCAGAGAACTATCACGGGGGGGGTTGCCCTACGGGAAGCTCAATCCCCTAGGCGCGCGCCCCTTGTGGGACCTCTTTCTGGTGTTAGGCGCCCTCAGAAAACCCCCTTTCGAGCCCCTCCGCTCCATTCCCTTTGACCTCCTCTCCTTCAAGACCACCTTCCTTCTCTCCCTGGCCTCAGCCCAGAAGGCGAAGTGAGATTCATGCCCTCAGCGGGGACCCTCGGGACATCGCCTTTCACAGAGACGGCTCGGTCTCACTTAAGTTCCTACCTGAGTTCCTAGCGAAGAACCAGGACCCATTTTTCCTACTCAAATGATAATACAACAGCAACCAATAATATCGTAAATTACTCTAAATGTTTTTTTTTTTTTTTTCCCCACATGGGAGAGATGTACATGTGCCAGTCGATGTTATGTGTTGGTAGTATATGTACTGTCGAGTGGTGTGTGGCATTGTTGATGCAATGTTCAGACTGAGCTCTGGTGGGTTGACAGGACTGGCAGAACATTCAGCTGCTCCATGTCTTCCAAGAGGCCCAGGTAGTGGACCATCGCAGTCTCAACCTGTCCCATGCTTCCTTGGGGGCCTCAGGCTTTGGGGACGCCATGTCCGCCTTTGTCGACTTGTCCAGTGTAAGTACATACCATGTTCGTCATCAACTGGGAAATTGTACAAAGATGGTCATAAAGGCAGAATTGCATCTTGAACAGTAGGTGTATTGATAGTGTTCCTGATTCATTGATGGTGAAGGATAAGGATTCATTTGAGTTGTTCCATATCAATCAAATAAATCAGTTCAGTTTAAATTGTGTGTATTGTTTCTGACCTAAAAGCCATAACCTTTTTTTTCCCTAATGCTTAGGTTCATACACAAGACCTGAGTTATCATATCATCCAAAGAGTGGAAATCTGCAGTGATGTTAACTTTGAAGAGGAAGTCCGCTCTTACCTGACAATTTCAAACAGGGATTGAACTTACAATACTTGGACCATGAGAACAGTGCACTCACTATCCATGCAGGCAGATCACCAGCTGGGACATTAAAGTAGACAAATTAGATGTTGATTATGCTTAGAGACACTCACAACAGCTGTTGACAATCATTGTGCAGAAGTTATGTCGCATGCACAGTTGTCAGTGCACCGTAACGTAACAACCAGCCTTACTTGACAGGACATTGGAGAGTTTTGTATTACACTCTCTGTTTGGGCTCAGAGAAGTGCAGTGTTGTGGTTTTGACTTTGTTGTTGATGTTGCAGCTGTCGAGCTTTGAGGAGAACTTCTACCTGGTGGTGCTGGAACGGCTGTCGTCCAAGATGGGAGACGAGGGGTCTCGTCTGCACATGTGGAAGATCACCACTCTCTCTCTCCCCTCTACTCACCCTTCGGACACCAGAGAGTAGGTCATGCTCCTCTGCATTTGTCAGTAAATGATGATGATGATGATGATAAATTGTCAGGGAATTGTGCAGCTAAAGTCTGTTCCTCATTTAAGTAAATAGCTCTTCACCTCTCTGCAGTTCCATGAACATACATGCATCGCACTTAGTATGTCCAAAAAAAGAGTCGTTTTGTTTGATTGCAGTTTCTGTTGTCAGTGTAGGACCAGGCAGAATGTGTCCTGATGATATCACTAAACATATGACAAACAGTTGCAAAATGATTTTCAGCATTGTTAGGTCTCATCTTACAGTCTGGGCTGGTACTACTGTGACTGGGTGGACCTAGGTGTGGCTGTGTATGGGAGTGTTAGGATGAGCAGTGAGGGAGTAAATGAGACTAAGAGAGCATGGATAATGGGAAAGTTTTTAAAAAGACATCCGTTGCCTCATTCAGGGTTTGTTCCCTTTGATACAGGCATTTGTTTGGTACACAGCTGTTGTTATTTTTCTACAAGACACAGACACAGACACACATGCACATGACAGCAGTAAGCAGATTTACACACCAAAAAATTTTCTTTTAATATGGGAAGTCCAGTTTCAAGCAGAAATTTTGGTACAGGATATATTCACCTAGGCACATGCACACCCGTTTACCACATGCTCATAGGCACACTGCAGTAGAGATAGTGTTCGTTTGTAGTGAGAATTGATTCAGCTAATGATGGGAACAACTGCTATTTGTTTTCAGTGAGAAATGGTTCAGTCAGTGAGGGGAACAACGGCTACGTTCCTAGCTACGACTCTGACGAAGAGGCGGCCCACGATATTCCAGGCCTCCCAGAATCCTCACGCCCCAGGGGCTCCCAGCATGAAGATGTCCATAACCACAGTGAAGGTGGGTCATGGTGTGCAGTGTTAACCTTCTATCTTCCAAGTTTTTTTTAATAATTTTTTTTAACACAACATGGCCACAACTACCTAATTATTTTTTTTTTGTTTGTGCCAAATGAACTGAAATTGAAGTTTTGAACTCTCATCTCTTTTAAGAAAATAAGCATGTATTGCAAACCTAAGTAGAACAGAATTTTTATGAAAATCTAGTTGAGGACGTAGTTTGATCTGCATGTGTCTGTGTTTCTGATGTTGATAACTGACTGTCATCACAAACTTTATTACTGGAGATCCATAGCCCATCTGTAAATGCTACGTAGACTTCCCACCTCTTGGCTGTCCAACATATGCCACCACTGAATTTTCAGGCAAGTGTTGTAGTATTTGTACAATCAGCATGGCTTTCTTAGCCATTTTGATTAACTCGGGAGTACCAGGCTGCTACACTAGTGACACTCAGTCACAGCCCACACTTTACAGGAGCTGAAAAAAGCTGAGAGAGAGAGTGGCCACTGTGCAACTGAAGTTGTAGTCAAATGGCGTAACTTACTGTTCAAAGCTTCTCAAACAGGCTGAATGAGAATGATGAAGGGAAGGTCATGCTGGACGGGTAGAATACTCTTTTTCATACTTTACCATTCTTTCTTTCATCCTCAAGTCACAAACCACTCAAGAAAGCAAGAGCATGGTTCATGCACAAATTATTGAAATATCAAAATGCAAGGATTCTTAATTCTAAAAACCTCCAGATTCAGATTAATGTTGATCTGAGGGACTCTCTTTTTATAGGTGCCAATCTGTGTTCGTAAAGAATTTGAAAATAATGAAAATATAAACCAAATGTTTCAAAAAAAAGAGTAAAGCTTGTAAGAAATATAAAAGAAAAAAAAAAAACGTGTTGAACTCAACTCTCTAAGTGCTGTTCCCCACCATGTTCATCCACCGTTACCACTTGGCGACAGTCCCCCATTTTCATACACAGACATTGACAATAAGGTATGATTCCAGAAAAGAATATTTACTACTAACAAGCCAACCTTAATGATACCCCCCCACCAACCCCCTGAAATAAGAAAAGGGTAAATTGAAGATGAGCAAAGAAACATGTATGCAAAGAACACAAAGAATAAGGTATCAGAGCTGAATTCTGAAGAAAGGCTATTTGATAAAATACTAGAATTAATGCATTGTGTTTTGTCCTGTATTTTGTTTGTCTGTTTCCTTGGTGGTAATTACCCCCCCCTCTTTTTCTAAATTCAGAAGAAAGGCATCGATAGAGCGCAGTTTGCAACCTGTATTTTCAGATGAAATTCTCCCTTGTGATGTAAAGGGAAGAGAGCTTCCTCATCTGAAGTAAAAGTCTAGTTTAAAGGGCTCCTTAATAGGATCCATGAGCGTTGTTAAAAACTGCCACCATAATTGTGAGCACTGAAGAACAGAGAGGGAGCATGTTCCCTCACCATGGAAAAGGAGAAGACTGAACTATGTTTGGGCATGAGGTATGAAGTGAAGTCTCTCAGGGTGATCGTTGAGGTGTAATTAGATTCCTGCTCTCTGAATTTTTGTTGTTGTTGTTGAAGATTCTGATGATATAGAGATGTTCTATGCCATGTAGAGATAACGCATGTGTTTGTAGAGGTAAGTATTAGAAAAAGAAGTGTATTATTCAGAATTACCTGAAAGTTGATCATAATGATTCACCTGAATGACTGGTTTACACACAGGTGTGCACGCAGACCCTCTCCCTGCCGACAGGTGTGCGCGTCATCTCGGCCAACGTGGCCGCTGGGCATCTCAGCTCCGCGTCCATCTACCCTGCCTGCTTTGCTCCCTATCTGTTGGCCACAGCGTGCTCCGACGGCCAGGTGCGGCTGTGGAAGTGCTGGGTGCAGGACATGGAGCCGACAATGCGGCACGACAACTCCTTCAGTGTCACCAGCTATGAGTTCTCCATGGACACGGCCGGGGGTCTGGGGGCCATTCAGCCCAGCGTGACCAGCAGTCAGCTGTGGAAGCCGCAGGAACATGACTACCTGTGGGGCGAGTGGCAGATGGCGTGCTCCAAGAGGCAGTCCAGTGCTGTATCGGTGCCTGGTGGGTTGGCTTGCTTGGTTGATAGATTGCGAAAGCAGTACCTTACGTTCCATCTTTCTTTATATTTATTTTCTCTCTTTCTCTCAAAATCATTAATCCTGGATTTATATGACTGGACAGGCAAGCCAGTTTATGGTGAGCTGCATGTGCAGCAGGTGCATGGTTGTTGGGCCCTCTTTGACTATGTCTCTGTCTGTCTGAATCTCTGCTTCTTCTGCATGTCTCTGTATTTCTCTCAGAATTTCTCTAATCCCTCATTGTGTGACAAACAGGCAAACCAATCACAGTCAGCTGTGCGTACAGTGGTCGCATGGCGGTGGCTATCGACGCAGCGATGTGCAAGCGCAGCCAAACCATCCCGAGGAAAAGTTCATCAACCTTTATGTTGCTATCTACGAGTGTGAGTCTACAGGTGAGGAGTTGTTTGGCTGATGAACTGTGCTGCTTTGATATATGCTGCTGATAGTCAGCATGATCATGTTTCTGATTCAGTTTCCACATGGATGTGTCGCTGTTTGTAGTAGACTATCTCAGCTTTACCGTGAACTGACAGTACTGGTAACTTGAAAAAAAATTTGATGAGGATGGGGGTCACGTTTTTGAGTGTAAAGATGGCATAGTGATTCAGTTTTGAACGCATGCCTCATATGCTTTGGATTGTGTGTGTGATGGTGTAAATCTGTTTCTTTGCTGTAATGTGCGGCGGTGTGGGATTGCCTGAAATATTGTTTTTCCCCAGTTCTTTGTTCTTGGTAATGACAGTCATCCTTTGTTACTGTTTCCAAAGCCTGACTGTGTGGTTTCTGTCTTGGTCATGTCTGTAATTATATTTGAAGCCCAGTTTTAAAATGTTTGCGGGTTGTATATCTAATGCCCGTTATCATGTTGCGTGTTGTTGGAAAGGGGAAAGCAGAGCTGTTGTCATTCTTGGTCTGTCTTGTTTGGGTTCATTGAGTCAGGATTAGAACTTGTCCATTGTACCTTAAGAGGGGAATACTCATTTTTTATGAGTTGATCGCTGGCTGTCATTTCAGCTCACCCCTCTGTTGAAACAAGCATCGTGTTTTGGACAGACATTTGGACCTATGGTTTCACTTTCGACTTAAATCATGGGAAATTTTCGCCACAGCCCGCTTATCTCCCCGGGGACCAGTGGCTCTATGCCCCCGAGAGGGACCAGTGGCTCAATACACACACCCAACCTGAACAACAATTTGGTCGATTGTGGCACCCAACCTCGCAGACTTGGGTCGACCTGGGTCTCCCACCTCGGGCGCTGTCCGATCGGCAGTCCGGGCTCTCCCACCCCAGCCCGTCTGCCGAGCATAGAGCCACGAGGGTCCCGCCATCCCCCCTCCCCCCACCACCACCCTACCAGGGCGGGACCCTCGCGCACCCCCGCGCAGTTGCCCCCTGAGAAGACCTCCCTTCCCAGGAACTTGACTCCCCACAGCCTGAGGACGACTACGATGAGGACTTCTTCTCATCCCTTTATGACATCCACACCATTGAACGGTTTTTGACCGGACTTCGCGTCGAGGGACGCCCCTCCCTCTGCCGATCTTGGCCTTCCCTGAGATCGTTGGGCTGCCCCCAGCCCAATACTCCAGACTCAGAATTGTCGCACCTCAGTCACTCACTTCGCTGTGGGAGAGTCCGGCAAAACGCGCCAGGGGTGCAGACGCCGTCCCCACGCCGGGTCAAGACTTGCCCCCGGCACCCCAATGCGGCCCCCCTTCGGCGCCCTACTTGGGACCCACAGGAAGCACCCAGTTGCCTCCCTCTTTGCCGACAATCCGGTTACCAGGGAGTGGGCCATTCTCCCAATCAGATTGTCGCCTGATGGGCATCTTACACACCACTGCAGGGCATGCCTACCTTAGCATGCTCTTGCAGAGGGCGGAGGTACTCTGGCCTGGGGATGACGGCGCCGTCCCAGTGCCTTCAGATACAAACTCCGAACCACACCAGGACGAACCTCGCTTATTCAGCGACCCCTTTATGCGACACCTAGTTAACAGGATATCGCATCACTTGCGGGCTGCGGCGGACAGCGCAGCAACAAGCCGTTTTATTGTCTGCTAGTGGCTAGAGACGCGGTGCTTGCATGCTCCTCACTCTCCCCGGCACTCAGGGCATCCCTACGATGTGTCCCGGGCCAGGATCACTCGCTCTTTGGCGAGCACTCCACCTAGGCTATGTCTCTCTCGCTCGAGGAACGCAAGCAGGCGGCGTCCTTGGCCCCCCGGCCTCAGCCACGCCTTTCCAGGCCCCCCAAGCGGCCACTTAACTCACAGAGGACTAAACCTAAACCTCGCCAAAATTTTTGGTTTGGCCAGCAAGCACGGCCCCGCCGGTGACTGGAGGACACACTCCCGTAGTGCGCATGGAGCTGGCCCAACCTGCCCAGCAAGGCAGCAAGGCACCGGCCCTCTTCCCCTTCCCCCCATCTGGACCATCGGCTCCCCTGGCGGGCAACCTCTCCCGGCGCCTGCCAGTGGCGACGTATGGGCCTCAGCCCCTGGGTAGTGTCGGTTCTTCAGGACGGGTTTCGCCTACCGTGGGCTCACCGTCGTCCTCCCCTCATGCGCTCTCCTCCTCCTCCGTCCCCCAGCGACCCCCCCACCTGCCCAGGCGGACGCCCTTCGCCTGGAAGTCCTCGAACTCCTCAGAAAGGGGCCATCACCGAAGTTTTCCAGCCCAACCCCGGGTTTTACTCCCACCTGTTCGTGATCCCCAAACCTTCGGTGGGATGGAGGCCCATCCTTGACCTTTCTCCCCTCAACAAGTTCCTCAGACATACCTAGTTCAAGATGGACACGCCCTCCCAGATCAGAGACTCCATCCATCACGTAGATTGGGCTACCTCCATAGATCTGAAAGATGCGTACTTCCAGATCCTTATTCACCCGGCACAGACGTTACCTCCGGTTTGTCTGGCAAGCTCGAGTGTTCCAGTTCAAAGCTCTCCCCTTTGGCCTCTCCCTGGCACCCTTCCTCTTCACGAAGGCGTTCCGATCTCTCTCCCAACACAGTCCCTCGAACTATACACAGACGCCTCCAACTCGGGCTGGGGGGCCCACTTGGGGGACAGTCATGCCTCGGGGATGTGGGACGCACAGATGGCTTGCCTCCACATCAACATTAGAATTGGAAGCGGTCAGGCTGGCCCTCCTCCACTCCAAACATCTATCTCTCACCGACTGGTTCTCCTCCTCACGGACAACACGTCGGTAGCCCATTACAGCAACAAAGGAGGGGGGGGGGGGGCTCACTCCATCGGCCTCTCTCTACGGACAGAGGCCCTCCTTCGCTGGTGCCACGCACGGGGAGCCACCCTCCGTGCGAGACACATAGCGGGACACGCAACATCCTGGCAGACACTCTCAGCCGGTCAGGGACCCTTCTGCACACAGAGTGGACCCTGAACAAGCTGACACTAACCACCGTCTGGGAACACTGTTCAAGCCCCATGGTCGACCTATTTTTGCGACCCGGTACAACCATCGACTCCCCATGTATGTCTCTCCACTCCCGGACCCCCGAGCGTACGCGGTCGATGCGCTCTCCCTCCCCTGGACGGGACTCCTCGCCTACGCCTTTCCCTCCTTCCCCATACTTCACAAAGTGATCAGGAAAGGCCAGGCTGGAGAGACCCAACCTCATCATCCTCATAACCCCGTGGTGGCCGACTCAGTTGTGGTTCCGGGACTCAGGTCCCTCACTCACGTTCCCCCTCTCCAGCTAGCCCCTTGGTGGGATTACTCAGACAACCTCGCTCGGGCCTCCCTCACTCCAATCCCCAGATGCTTCGCTACACGCTTTGCTTCTATGCCAGCCAAATTGCGACCACCGCCGCGATGAGAGAGATGGGTCACGTGGTGCACGGCTAACTCGGTCCCCTACCTCCTCCCCTCCAACATCCACATAGGCAAGTTCCTATCCCACCAGATAGGCAATTTCCTATCCCACCTTTCATCCTCTCGAAAGCTCTCTGCTAGTTCCATTCGGGGCTACAGAT
The DNA here is from genome assembly GCA_016801955.1 of Conus betulinus. NCBI lineage: Eukaryota > Metazoa > Mollusca > Gastropoda > Neogastropoda > Conidae > Conus > Conus betulinus. Next base: position 34,426 of record JADBJO010002583.1, on the reverse strand, counting down.
CGGCCGTAGGCACCACCATCTGACAGCTGGGCGGCCCATCATTCGACAATAACTTTCTCCTTAGAGAACTATCTCGGGGGGGGTGGCCCTATGGGAAGCTCAGTCCCCTAGGCGCGCTCCCATGTGGGACCTCTTTCTGGTTCTTGACTCCCTCAGAACCCCCCTTTCGAGCCCCTCCGTGCTATTCCCTTTGTCATTCTCCCCTTCAAGACCACCTTCCTTCTCTCCCTGCCCTCAGCCAGGAGGCGAAGTGGGATTCAGGTCCTCAGTTGTGACCCTCGGGACATCGCCTTTCTCAGAGACGGATCGGTCTCGCTTAAGTTCCTGCCTGAGTTCTTAGCGAAGAACCAGGAACCGGGCACGACCTCTCCTCCCCTGGTTATCCGCTCCCTAGCGGATATCTTAGGCAGCGAAGGCAGCGGGGACATGGACCTATGACCCTCAAGGGTCTCAGATACTACTGGGAGCGTTCCCACCCCAGGCGTTCCTCTCAGAGAAGCCTCCTTATTCCATCAACCCCAACAACAAGAAAGACATCTCGGCGGGCTCGATTTCTAGGTGGCTATTCTATACTATCAAATCTGCCTATGCCGGGCCCCACAAAGACCTCCCAGCCCTTTCCCCTCGAGCCCACGAGGTCAGAGCGTTGGCCATGTCCACAGCGTTCCAGCACTCTGTCCCCGTGTGCCATCTCCTGGAGGCAGCCTACTGGCGTTCGGAGAACCCTTTCATAACTTTTTATATCTAAGGGACATCATCCGCATGACCAGGGCTGAGGGTTCTAAGGGGTTTTCATTTGTGGCGGCCAATGCAGCCATAACAGTTAACCCAGGAACCATTAGGGCGCTCGGCCCTCCTCCTCCTATTCCTTTAAATTCTGCTATGGTCTGACATGGTATAGTATACGACGCCAAAATGGGGAGTTTGTATTATACTCCCTGTTTGGCTAAGTATACTTACCATGTCAGACTCTAATGCCCCCCCCTACCTTCCCCCGCTAGCGCCAAGGTTCCCTGGGGTTGCCTTGCGCGCAGGCCTCGTTGAATGACGGACAGTACACGATCTTCGGCATCTTCCGTAATCGGAAGTAGTAGGGTGGGCGTCACGTGACTATCTTATGACTGCATTTGCCACAAAACTTCGGCCTGACAGAGCTGACTGACAGCCGTTTAATGCTATGGTCTGACATGGTAAGTATACTTAGCCAAACAGGGAGTATAATACAAACTCCCCATACTTGTGATATTCATATCCTTGATGATGATAATGAATATAATGATCATGCTGATTACAAATTATGGTTGTTTCCCAAACCAGGAGGTTCGGAGTGGGTGCTGGAGGACACGATAGAGCTGCAGAACATCAAGATCCCAGACCCTCAGGCGGAGATAGAGCTGAACCAGGGGTTGTCCTTGCAGTCCTCCCTGCCCCCTGGCCTGTCCATCTACTCGGACCCCTTCAACGAGCTGCCAAACCTGTCGCGCCCAAACTCCTCCGGCAGTTCCATGCACCGCATTGTCTCTGTGCCCAGCCTCAGCACCCTCCAGTCTGTCCGCAAGTGCATCTCTGAACAGGTAGGGTACCAGGGAAAAACAAAACAGGGAACCACACAGTGCGCTAGCTATTGCAGGGTTTCTGTCGCATCTTGGCTGAAAGCTTGTGGCAGGTACTCTGAAAATCATTTAGTGTAAATGTTTTGTGTTTTTTTTTCTTGTTCGTCTTTGCTTACTTAGACAGGAACCCCAGAGGCACTGACGAAGGCTGCTGTACAGCGGAGGCCCTCCAGTGATCCTTAAAGCTTTTCCCTAGTTGGTGTTTTGGCGTCGTATACTATACCATGTCAGACCATAGCATTAAACGGCTGTCAGTCAGCTCTGTCAGGCCGAAGTTTTGTGGCAAATGCAGTCATAAGATAGTCACGTGACGCCCACCCTACTTCCGCCTACGGAAGATGCCGAAGATTGTGTACTGTCCCGTCATTCTACTTCGGCCTGTGTCGCGCCCCCTAGTCGGTGTGTTGGCAGGCTAGGTCTCTGCTCTAAGCTTTTTATGTGTGTGACAGTCCTGCTGGAAGTGTTCCACTTTCATTGGGGCTGTACCACACGGGCAACTTGAAGACTTGCCAGCGCGCAATTTTGTGAACATTTGATGTCTCAGTCTGGAGTGCCCTGTCCTCAGTCTCACAATGCTCTCTTGTGTGTGTTTTTTGAGAATGGCTTTGTGATTTGCTTGAGGCAAACTCTGGTCTGTTCATAGTTTTGTTGCTGCCTCACAGTGCCTGCTGCCACAGCAATACTCTCGTGGCTTTCATCCTAGCGTTGTCACACAGAGCCGCATACAGCATCCATTCTTCTACACTCCCAGAGTATCTCTGAAGTAATCCTGATGGCCCTTCCTTAAAATGACTAAGAATAAAGTGTATGGCCTGTGAAATGTGATCAGGTTGTGGTTTTGGAACAACAGGCTGGGTGTGTTGATGCAGACATTGTATTAGGCATCATGAAATGTGATCAGGTGTCAAAATGTTGCAGGGCAACGAGCTTAGTGTGTTGAGACAGGAGTGTGATCAGGTGTCGCAATGTTTCAGGGCAACAAGCTTAGTGTGTTGAGACAGAAGTGTTGAAACAGAAGTGTGATCAGGTGTCGCAGTGTTTCAGGACAACAAGATGGGGGTGTTGAAACCGAAGTGTGATCAGGTGTCGCAGTGTTTCAGGGCAACCAGGTGGGGGTGTTGAAACCAAAGTGTGATCAGGTGTTGCAATGTTTCAGGCAACAAGGTGGGGGTGTTGAAACCGAAGTGTGATCAGGTGTCGCAGTGTTTCAGGGCAACAAGGTTGGGGTGTTGAAACAGAACTGTGATCAGGTGTCGCAATGTTTCAGGGCAAGAAGGTGGGGGTGTTGAAACAGAAGTGTGATCAGGTGTCGAAATGTTTTCAGGGCAACAAGCTCGGAGTGTTGAGGCAGAAGTGTCTGGTGCAGTTGGATTGGTATCTACAGAAGACGGGGCTCACATCCTGACTGTGGGCGTCGGCACCAAGATCCTGGCCTACTGTCAGGTGTCCAATGAGGTAAGAAATAAGGTGTGAGACTGTAAGACCCTGATCTACTGTCAGGTGTCCAGTGAGGTAAGAAATAAGGTGTGAGACTGTAAGACCCTGATCTACTGTCAGGTGTCAAGTGAGGTAGGGAGTAAGATTTGAGACAGTAAGATCCTTACCTACTGTACGGCATCCAAAAACACAGTGTGAGTAAGATGTGAGGCTCTAAGATCCTGGCCTTTTCTCAGGTGTCAAAAGAGGTAAGGAATATGGTGTGAGACACTAACATCCTGGCTTTCTGTCAGGTGTCCAAAGAGGTAGAGATTAACTCTCTTGACAATCGGGGCGCCCGCTAGCGCCCAACCGGAAATCATGCAGCCAAAATGCTGAGCGCCTGCCAGCGCCCGGTAAAACACGTGGCAAACAATGGGCGCCGCCATGTTTCACGTAGAAAAGGAAGTCTTGCGAGAACATGATTTCCTTCTTCCTGTAGCCATTTTCTACCGTCTGCAAAAAAACGCGAGTCGAGTCGATGCGTGCCGTGGTTCCCGAGTTACGAATTTTTAAAGTTTTGAAGTAGAAATGCTGTTTTTCACCATGGCTAACCTTGATTTCTGCTGTTCTATAATGAGATTTAGTGATGGAGAAACTGTGATTTTGTATAGAAATTTACAGCATAAGACTTAGTGAAAGTGCTGGGTAATGAAGCTTAGAGTGACCTAGATTTCGACTGGGATGAGGTTCCAGGTATGATGAGTAACGATTCGGAAGAAAGTTCTGAAGAAGAAGATTTTTTTTTTCCCGAGTAAATGGCTCATGTGACATTCTTCAAACTTACGATATAGCAACATATATATTCGTAGGAATTTTAAAAATTATTTTCATTTAATTCTTTCCTTTCCTCTCTTTTAAATTATTTTTTTAATTGAGTAACAATGTTCAAATTACGGAGTTACCTATCTTGCCGATGGTTCTCGGTGTAACTAAGCTCAGATAAGTGCATACTGAAGAGGGTTAAGGTGTTGGACTCTGAGATCCTGGCCTTCTGCTGAGAGAGATAGAGAGTAAGGTGTGAGACACTAAGAGCCTGGTCTGTTGTTAGGTGTCCAAAGAGGTAAGGAATAAAGTGTGAGATACTAAGATCCTGGCCTACCATCAGGTATCCAAAGAGATACGGAAGAAGGCATGGGAAGATCTTGGCCTGCAGTCCAAAGAGATAGGGAATAAAGTAATAGACAAGAAGACTCTGGTCTGTTGTCAGGGAGGGAGGGAGACTGAGAAAGATGGGAGACAGGGAGATTGAAAGAAAGAGGTGGTGAGAGGAAGACTGAGAGAAAGATGGAAGGGAGGAAGATAGAGAAAGAAATCAAAGATAGAGAGAGGAAGGTTGAAAGATGAACGAAAGGAGGAATAGATGAGACAGAGTAAGGTTAGGAGAAAAAGCAGTGAGGGAAGGAGCATGCATGAATGCTTTTATGTGCATGCATGCATGTATATGAATTCATGTATGTATGAGTGTGTGTATGTTCCTATCCTCTGTGTGTGTATGCATGTGCGTGGATGCATGTGTGTGCACATGCGCATGAGCGTGTGTGCGCTTATGCAAGAGCAGGAGCATTTGATTTTTAGGTCCACAAGTACAGTGGATGTGTAATAAAACCATTTTTCACTCCTTTTCACTCCTGCCCCAGGTTGCCCAAGCATCCATCAAAGCCAACGCGGCTTTGAGCCGAAGTGAAGGGGACAGTACCAAAAAGCCGGACGTGTTCCCCTCACGACCCAAAGCCTTGCTTCAAAAATCCAAATCCTTGGCCGTCGACGACTACAAGGAGGAGATTCGGTGGATGAAACTTCGTTCTATAGACCTTGAAACAGCGGATGGTTTGCCCCCCTTGCCAATGCATACATCGTGGGTGCGGGGCGGCATCCTGGTGGTGGGAATGGACAATGAGTTTCATGTCTACACCCAGTGGAGGGGAGGTAACTCGGCCGCACCCACATCCTCCTCTCTCACCTCGGGAAGCACAGATTCACACCCGCAGAAAGCCTGACCATGGACAAACGAACTCTGACAGAAGCTAATTTGGCGTCCATGGCTTCTTCCTTGGCCATGAGCAAGCCATATAAATCATGTCCAATTTCAAGTCGTCGCTGGCGATGTCGAAGCACTCTGCGAGCAGCACAGTGAGCAAGCGAGAACTGTGGAAAAGCCGGCCAACACTGACGGGAAGAACAAGCAGCCTGGCGCGCAGTGACAGTACCAGCAGCTTGTGTGTGATGCACGACTTTGGTCTGTTTGAGGCTGCCAGGCTGGCCAATCCCGTGCTGCCACAGTACCACCCTGAGCAGCTCAAAGCGCTCTTGACCTTTGGTAAAATCCGTCGTGTCAAGGCCATCTTGGCTCACCTTCTGCGCTGTATTATCGGGTCGGACAGCATGCAAGTAAGTTGCATGTTATGTTTGTGTTGCATTTGGTTATATGGTAATGTTTTGGGACGGGAGAAAAAGGGGGTGGGTCGCATTTTATTTTATTTAAAGCCAGTTTGTGTCTGATCTAGTTACATGACTGATCTGGATGTGTGACAGAAAGACACTGGTTACCATGAGAGCATTCATTTTGTTTAGTTTGTATTTTTTTTTTTTTTTAAATATTTATTTTCTGAAGCATCAGTTTTTCTTTTTAAGACAGATGAAATGTCTTTGAAATGCAGCCTTTTCTTTTCTGTTTCGCCTTCTGTGCCTTCTTAGTGGCATAAATCCTAGACTGGTTCCAACTCCCCCAGACACAGTGATATTGAAGTTTGTCTGGTCATAGCACGAGATTGTAGTGATGAAGCTAATGTACATGCAAATCCCTCTTTAGAAGGTGCCACCATGTTCTTCTAATAACAGGTTCCAAGAAATTGTCAATGCCTATGACTTTGATACGAAGTCACCTTTGACATGGTGTGGAAACTGAAATTGAGGAGACCACAAAAGCAGTGCCGAAAGGGTCAAAGAATTCAAGACTTTGTATGATAATCCACAAGGATGAGGATGATGAAGATGATGTTTTGGAGTTCTGTTGTGGTCTAAAATTACTTGACAAAGCTACACCTTTGTACACTTCTTTTCGTGAGATGTTCTAGACATTCAGCAAAACTTGGAGAGGCAGCTATGAGAGGATGAAGCTGAGTTACGTGGTTCTAGTTTTTCCATTTGAGACTGTAGCAGATTCAGTCATTGGTAGTTGCCTGCTTGAGCTGGAAAATGCCTTAGATAAAAGTCTCTGATGGGATTTGATCCCATAACCTCCAAGCCTGCTAGTCAGCAACACTACCAATGCATCATGGCGGCTGGTCCGTTTGTTAACTTGTTCAGTCCGGCTGTTGACAGTTATAGTTTTTAGTTCATTTGAACTGCAATAATGATACTCGGAAAATTCAGTCCCACATTTTGTGATCCACAGGTGTTCGCGGATGGTGTGGATCAGGAAGAAGGCACGCACAGAAGTGGCCGTCTGAGGTCCATTTCTGTGCTTGAAGATGAAGCTGAGGGGGCGGCGTCCACATCTGAAGATTCCTTTGAGTTCATGGAGATCAACTCCATTCCTCCGCTGCCCATCTACGCCCTAATGGCGGCAGATGCAGACAACACGGGCGCCAACCTCGAGATTGTGGGGGCCAGGGAGCCAGCCAGTCAGCAGCAGGACTACAGCGACCTCTTCAGCACCACACTCAAGGAGGAGGTCCTGGATCTCTCCGATGATCCCGGCAAGAAGAAGCGCCTGTTCTCCACCACCAACAATCCACAGGTGAGCAAGTTTGCTGGTTGTTCAGGTAAAAGACCATGGCTGATTAAATGCAGGTAATATGGCTGTATGCTTTGGGAAGTGAGTGTGTTTGAGAGTTGTATCCCTTTAGCTACTGGAGAAAAAGAACTGTTTTTTTATCCATAGTTCAGCAGAGATACAAGTAGCTTGCATTGTATTGTGAGCTCCAGGCAGAGAGCTCATTTTCATAGGCAGAACCATGCGGGCTTCCAGTGCAATGGAAATCAGCGACTGTCACATGCATTCAGCCTGAGGTAAAACACCGAATACTGGTGTGGTTGTAGTCATGATTGGAGTTCTGCACTGTACACAAATGTATATTCAGGTGTTTTGTATCCCTCAGTACTCAACGAATATGAATCCAGTCAAACAAGGGGTAAAGAAATGGTGCTTCTGTAAAAGCAAACATGAATGAAACCAGGTTGGATGATTCAGGAAGAAAACCAGGTGAACATTGCCAATGGGACTTATTGTTTTGGGTTTCTTTTGATCTTGTGTGTTTACAAGGCTGAATGACACTATGACAAGAATGCATCAACATCATAGTTGTTGAAGAATTCAGCATTGTCCAGACTCTTCTCTTGTAGCTGTTTTATTGGTTGTGGTGTGTTCCTCATTCAGATGAGCCCGTATGCCTTCACGCCAGTTCACTCCAAGGTGCTGAGTCGTCAGCTGATGCGCATCTCACTGCCGGGGCTGAGTTCTCTGGACCAGATGTACCTGGTTGCCATGGCAGACACTGTGGCCCACTGCAAGATGGACTTTGCTGACTGCTTCACGGACAGTAAAGAGGGTCTGTATTGTGATCAGTTGGTTGTGTGGTGTTGTGTTGTGTAAGGACCCAACCCAACCTGGTGGCCAACTACAGAGAGAATTAAGTGTGTGTTCATTTGACAGTTAAGATATGAGTCTTTGAATGTGGATATGCTTCGTATGTTATAAGTGTGTGTGTTCATTTGACAGTTAAAAGATGTAATGTTTGAATGTGGATATGCTTCGTATGTTATAAGTGTGTGTTCATTCGACAGTTAAAAGATGTAATGTTTGAATATGGATATGCTTCATATGTTATAAGTGCGTGTTCATTTGACAGTTAAAATAGGTAATGTTTGAATATGGATATCCTTCGTATGTTATAAGTGTGTGTTCATTGACAGTTAAGATATGAGTGTTTGAATATGGATATGCTTCATATGTTATAAGTGTGTGTTCATTTGACAGTTAAGATATGAGTGTTTGAATATGGATATGCGTCGTATTTAGTGTTTGAATATGGATATGCTTCGTATGTTATAAGTGTGTGTGTTCATTTGACAGTTATGATATGTTGTGTTAACATATGGGTATACTTCCATATACAGCAAAACTTGTGTTAAGAAACAAAGTGTGAGAAGACTAAACGATGAGTAGTCAGCTCTTCATCGATTCTTGTTATCTCTGTTGTTGGATATGACAGTGATATTGAGCTTGAAAGAAATTTGATTTAAAACAAATATTTCATGTGTGTGTGTATGTGGGTGTGTGCGTGCGTGTGTGTGTGTGTGTGTGTAGAGTGCTGTGGTTGGAGGTTCAGTCGTGCGAATCTGTCGCCATTTGAATGTTTGTGTAAATTGGAAACGTGTTGGCGTAAATTACACGCTTAGCACTTATGTCAGTTTATTTTTGTTTGTTTGTTTCAAACAAATCCTTCCAAATAATCTGTTGGATGTCATTTGCCATTGCTCTAATGCTGACTTGTATGTTTATTCAGGGTCTTTGGCCAATGACAGTCAGGCAGATGTCAACAGGCCACAGGTACATGCTTAAGGCATTCTCTTTAATATATTTTATTTAACGAAGCCATTGATAAGAAAACACATTGATTTACTTTATCTGAAGTAAGTAGAAGTCAATGTTTTTGATGATAATGATGAAATATAACAGTGGTACTGGTTATAGAATAAAGTGGATGACTTCATTTTGAATCTTTGTCTATTTTTTTATTGAGTCAGTTGAACATTTTTTTTTTATTATGTATTTTTTAGACGCTGAATTTAGAGTGTATATGGTGTTTATCCTTGTATGTAACATACACAAATCAGAAAAAAAAAAAAAAATTCATGAAATTGATTTTGATGACGTGACAGCTTTGATCTGGTACATCATGGTCAGGTGGGCTATTGACAGTATGAATGGAATTAAATTATGAAACTAGAATACTGTTTAAAAAAAAATATCCTCCCCCCTCCTGTCCCTCCCCTGCCCCCACCCCTTCTTAAAATCCTGCAAGTGTAATTTGAAAACACACTGTTTTGAAGAAGAATCTAGTGGATGTTGTCAGCTGTGCATTTGTCTGTCTGCTGTGGTGTTTGTGACTGACCAGCTGACTGAAAATTCAGAGTCGATTTGTAACAGTGACTTGCATCCTCACTTTTGGTACGTCTTGCGCTGTACCTCTGAAACCTGAAGAGCATGCAAACACACCTGCATGGTCTACACTGAATGGATTGAATAGTAGTTTTGATTGGTGTTTTCTATTTTTCAAAATAAATTGATGAAATCAGTTGCATTTTTCTTTTATTGCTAGTTGTGTTATATGGTTTGTATTGATTGACATAGATTGATTTTATTACTCATTAATCATTTCGTTTCTCTATTTTTCAAAATAGATTGATAAAATGAGTTTAAATTCTTTTGGCGTCGTATACTATACCATGTCAGACCATAGCATTAAACGGCTGTCAGTCAGCTCTGTCAGGCCGAAGTTTTGTGGCCAATGCAGTCATAAGATAGTCACGTGACGCCCACCCTTCTTTGCCTTTGTGTAAAGATTGCTGTGTTCGCATTCTGAACTCATTTATTTGTGGCTTGTGCTTATCCCTCAGAGTATCTTGACGTGTGAGGTTATCGGTGGGCTAGCATTCTAACCTTATTTTCGGAATTTTCTCGCGATTGTGTGCTCCCGGTTCTTGCATTCCGCGTCACCGGGTTCAGATTGATTGGCATTTTCCATCGCCGCGTTCATCGCTGGTTCGGTGCCTCCTTTTATCCATCGGCCTTCCCCTTTTCAATCGCCTTCGGCCCAGTCGCCACTAAATTCCGTTTTCTCCCTCGCCGTCATTTATTCCACACGATTCCACAACCTCCTGTGCGACGATCGTCGAGCCAGTCTCGTCGCGCCATTGTTTTGCGCCGGTCTCCCCCTCTTGTCACCAAACTTATACCCCCAGTATTTTACGGGGTTTTTTTCGTCCACATTATTTCCTTTGCCCCCTTCCTCATTTGCCAGAAATTCTCGCTCGCCTTCGTGTCAACGATCGCGATCGACCGTCGTCCTGGTATTTACGTGGCGTTACTCAGCACTTTGGGCCCACGCCACGGTCGCTTCTCACGCGCAGTTTCGCCATTTCTGCTGCGCTTTGTGTCCCTGTACGGACTTGTTTACCTTATTTTCCATTGTGTACGTTGTTCATTTTATTTTTTGTGTGCGCACGGTCGATCGATTGCCCCTAGTATTCCCCTCGATCGACCGTCGTGTCTCTCGCTTACGATCGTGTGCTCCGGTTTCGCTCGGCGCCATCGCCCAATATGGTGAAGGACTCGGGCTGGGTCGAGCAAACAACTCTGACGTGCAGGGTTCGCGCTCATTCCCCCGGAGGACCCACGAGTTGGTTCCAACCCGAGCGAACCGTTCTCTCCTTGGGAGAACGGACGGCCGCGGTAGTTGGAGATGACCCTCCCGCGGAGGGGACGCGGGAATCTCCCTCCTCTACCCGACCGACGGACGCACGACCGTTGCGTTCGAAAGCTAGAAGGCAACCGGCGGCTATTGCTAAGTGCCTTTCCTTCGACATGCCCAGGAAATCTAAGGGCAAGGCCCCACTTAAGGGACCCCCCCCTAGCCAAAACATCCCAGCGGGAGTCCGCTTCGCCCCCAGCCACCCTGCCTTCTAGCTTTCCTGCGCTTACTCACTCATCCCCTTACTATGCCGAGTCACGCGACCCCCGGCCCCCGGGGACCTTTGCCGGGCCGCGGACAGGCACGGGTGACGGCCTTGGGCTGGAACCCCCACCCGTCACTCGCATTTATGAGACAGGCGGGTCCACTTCTTCCCCCCATCTGGACTCGCCGTCTCACGACGCTCTCCCCCTCCGTGCACAGGTGCAGCCAACACCCCTGCACGAGGAGCGTCCCCTTAGCTCCGGATGCAGTGTTATGGCCACGTCTTGGCACGACCATGCACATGTCCATAACTCTGGGCGTATGGGAACACCGAGTGCATCCACCGGTTGTGAACATACACAAAGACGGCCGACCAACCCCTCGCCCGTCGCAGGTTCCCCTAGGGGTTCAGGACGTTGGGGGCCCGACCTACTCGGCCCCCCACTGGGCAACGTCCTCGGTCCCGTTCCTCCGGGGGGGAGGATCTACCAGCGGGACCACGGGTAACCTGCCCCATTCCTCTGGGGCCCGGCACGCTCCCGGGGGGGGACCACATACCACGGTCGATTACTATCCCCCCCTGCTGCCCCAGGTTACCCCGGTCCCCGTCCCCGGCGAGTCCCTGCACAGTACTCTGGGCCGCCACAGCCCGCTTATCTCCCCGGGGACCAGTGGCTCTATGCCCCCGAGAGGGACCAGTGGCTCAATACCCACACACCACCTGAACAACTATTGGTCGATTGTGGCACCCAACCTCACAGACTTGGGTCGACCTGGGTCTCCCACCTCGGGCGCTGTCCGCTGTCGGCAGTCGGGCGGCAGTCGGGCTCTCCCACCCTAGCCCGTCTGCCGAGTATAGAGAGCACGAGGGTCCCCCCCTCCCCCCCCCCCCCCCACCACCCCTACCAGGGCGGGACCCTCGCGCACCCGCGCACTTGCCTCCTGAGGAAGACCTCCCTTCCCAGGAATTAGACTCCCCACAGCCTGAGGAGGACTACGATGAGGACCTCTTCATCATCTTTATGACATCAACACCATTGAACGGTTTCGACGACCGGACTTGGTGTCGAGGGACGCCCCTCCCTCTGCCGATATCTTGGCCTTCCCTGAGATCGTTGGGCCGCCCCCAGCCCAACACTCAAGACTCAGGATTGTAGCACCTCAGTCCCTCACTTCACTGTGGGAGAGTCCGTCCGGCGAAACGCGCCAGGTGCAGACGCCGTCCCCACGCCGGGTCAAGACCTTCCCCCGGCACCCAATGCGGCCCCTTTCGGCGCCCTACTTGGGACCCGCAGGAAGCACCCTGTTACCTCCCTCTTTGCTGACAATCCGGCCACCAGGGAGTGGGCCATCTCCCAATCGGATTCGCCTGATACCCAACCGGGCCCCCCCTACTTCGGCCACTGTCTCCTTTAAGGCGTTAAAGGACTGGGACCGAGAGTAGCCCGGATGGGCATCTTACACACCACTGCAGGGCATGCCTACCTTAGCATGCTCTTGCAGAGGGCGGAGGTACTCTGGCCTGGGGATGACGGCGCCGTCCCAGGGCCTTCGGATACAAACTCGAACCCCACCAGGACGAACCTCGCTTATTCAGCGATCCCTTCATGCGACACCTAGTCAACAGGATATCGCATCACTTGTCGGCTGCGGCGGACAGCGCAGCAACAAGCCATTTTTTTATTGTCTGCTTGTGGCTAGAGACGCGGTGCTTGCACGCTCCTCACTCTCCCCGGCACTCAGGGCATCCCTACGATGTGTCCCGGGCCAGGATCACTCGCTCTTTGGCGAGTACTCCACCTCGGCTATGTCTCTCTCTCTCGAGGAACGCAAGCAGGCGGCGTCCTTCGCCCCCCGGCCTCAGCCACGCCCTTCCAGACCCCCCTTTCGGTCTTACCCCAGGGCAAACAGGCCCACTCCTCCGTACCCCCGTCAAGCCCATCTCACACCGCCGGGCCGGCCAAGCGCCCCCACTAACTCGCAGAGGCCTAAACCAAAACCTCGCCAGAATTTTCGGTTCGGCCAGCAAGCACGGCCCCGCAGGTGACTGGAGGACACTCCGTAGGGGGCATGGAACTGGCACAACCTGCCCAGCAAGACACCGGCCCACTGTACCCCTTCCCCCCGGGACCATCGGCTCCCCTGGCGGGCAACCTCTCCCGGCATGCCCGCCAGTGGCGACGTATGGGCCTCAGCCCCTGGTAGTGTCGGTGCTTCAGGACGGGTTTCGCCTACCCTGGGCTCACGGTCGCCCTCCCCTCATGCGTTTCCCTCCTCCCCCCAGCGACCCCCCCCCCTGCCCAGGCGGACGCCCTCCGCCTGGAAGTCCTCGAACTCCTACAGAAGGGGGCCATCGCAGAAGTTTTCCAGCCCAACCCGGGTTTTACTCCCACCTGTTCGTGATCCCCAAACCTTCGGGGGGATGGAGGCCCATCCTCGACCTTTCTCCCCTCAACAAGTTCTAAGACATACCAAGTTCAAGATGGACACACCCTCCCAGATCAGAGACTCCATTCACCACCTAGATTGGGCGACCCCCATAGATCTGAAAGATGCGTATTTCCAGATCCTTATTCACCCGGCGCACAGACGTTACCTCCGGTTCGTCTGGCAAGCTCGGGTTCCCAGTTCAAAGCTCTCCCCTTGGCCTCTCCCTGGCCCTTCCTCTTCACGAAGGTTGTCAAGGAGATGGCCGCCCTGGCCAGGCAGGAGGACATTCGCCTCCTGGTTTACCTCGACGACTGGCTTGTCCTAGCCTCCTCCCAGGGATCAGTGCCAGCCCACACCACACCCTCCTCCTCAGCCTTTGTTCCACCTTGGGGTTTGTAACAACCCCCTCAAGTGCGAACTCATTCCCAGTCAGAGGTTCTCTTTCCTGGGCATGAGTTTCGACACGATTACCATGAAGGTCGCCCCGACCCCGGAGAGGTCCGCCCGGATTGTGGACCTCATCGTGCGCCTCCCGAGAAGCCTCGCACACCTCGGCCAGAACTCTGTCCTCCCTCTTAGGGATGATGGAGTCCCTTTGCCCCCATTTCCGCTGGGTCGGGTCCCCCCAAACGCCAGCTGCAGAGGGAGTTCCGTCGTCGTTGGTCCCAGACCTCGGACCGCTGGGACCTGACCATTCCCCTCGGCCCCTGGTTCTCGGGCGCCACGGAGGAATGGCTCAATCCGTCCACCCTGATCACCGGCGTTCCGATCTCTCTCCCAACTCAGTCCCTCGAACTATACACGGACGCCTCCAACTCGGGGGCTGGGGGCCCACTTGGGGGACAGTCATGCCTCGGGGATGTGGGACACACAGATGGCTCGCCTCCACATCAACATATTAGAGTTGGAAGCGGAAGCGGGCAGACTGGCCCTCCTCCACTTCCAGCATCTCTAATCTCGCACCGACTGGTTCTCCTCCTCACGGACAACACGTCGGTAGCCCATTACGTCAACAAGGGGGGGGGGGGGGGGGGGGGGGGGGGGGGGGGGGCTCCATCGGCCTCTCTCTCCGGACAGAGGCCCTCCGCTGGTGCACACACACGGGGACCACCCTCCGTGCGAGACACATAGCGGGGACACGGAAACATCCTGGCAGACACTCTCAGCCGGTCAGGGACCCTTCTGCACACAGAGTGGACCCTGAACAAGCTGACACTAACCACTGTCTGGGACCACTGGTTCAAGCCCATGGTCGACCTATTTGCGACACGGTCAACCATCGACTCCCCATGTATGTCTCTCCAGTCCCGGACCCCCGAGCGTACGCGGTCGATGCGCTCTCCCTCCCCTGGACGGGACTCATCGCTACGCCTTTCCCCCCTTCCCCATACTTCACAAAGTGATCAGGAAGGCCAGGCTGGAGAGACCCAAACTCATCCTCATAACCCCATGGTGGCCGACTCAGTCGTGGTTCCCGGACCTCAGGTCCCTAACTCACGTTCCCCCTCTCAGCTAGCCCCGGTGGACTTGCTCAGACAACCTCGCTCGGGCCTCCCTCACTCCAATCCCCCCAGATGCTTCGCCTACACGCTTGGCTTCTATGCCAGCCAAATTGCGACCACCGGTCCCCGCCGCCCCCGCCGACAGACCCGGTCTGTCCTAGAGACCCTGACAGAAGCGGGAGCATCGCAGGGACTACGAGACTTGGCCTCGGCCTCTCGTAGGGCTAGCACAGAGTCCCTCTATAATTACAGATGGGAGAGATGGGTCACGTGGTGCACGGCTAACTCGGTCCCCTACCTACACCCCTCCAACATCCAGCTAGGCAATTTCCTATCCCACCTTTCGTCCTCTCTTAAAACTCTCGGCTAGCTCCATTCGGGGCTACCGATCGGCCGTATGCACCACCATCCGACAGCTCGGCGGCCCATCTTTCGACAATGACTTTCTCTCAGAGAAACTCACGGGGGGGGTTGCCCTACGGGAAGCTCAATCCCCTAGGCGCGCGCCCCCTTGTGGGACCTCTTTCTGGTGTTAGGCGCCCTCAGAAAACCCCCCTTCGAGCCCCTCCTCCATTCCCTTTGACCTCCTCTCCTTCAAGACCACCTTCTTCTCTCCCTGGCCTCAGCCAGAAGGCGAAGTGAGATTCATGCCCTCAGCGGGGACCCTCGGGACATCGCCTTTCACAGAGACGGCTCGGTCTCACTTAAGTTCCTACCTGAGTTCTAGCGAAGAACCAGGAACCGGGCACAGCCTCTCCTTCCCTCCTGATCCGCTCTCTAGCGGATATCTTAGGCAGCGAGCGGGGTGGGGACATGGACCTGTGCCCCTCTAGGTGCCTCAGATACTACTGGGAGCGTTCCCCCCAGGCGTTCCTCGCAGCGACGCCTTCTTATCTCCATCAACCCCACAACAAGAAGGACATATCGGCGGGCACTATCTCTAGGTGGCTATCCAATACTATCAGATCTGCCTATGCCCAGGCGTACAAAGACCTCCCAGCCCCTGTCACCCCGAGCCCATGAGGTCAGAGCGCTGGCCACGTCCTCAGCGTTCCAGCACTCTGTCCCCGTGCGCCATCTCCTGGAGGCAGCCTACTGGCGTTCGGAGAACCCTTTCATAAACTTTTATTTAAGGGACATCCGCATGACCAGGGCTGATGGTTCTAAAGGGATTTCATTTGTGGCGGCCAATGCAGCCATATCGGTCTACCCCAGGAACCATTAGGGCGCTCGGCCCTCCTCCTATTACTTTAAATTCTGCTATGGTCTGACATGGTATAGTATACGACGCCAAAATGGGGAGTTTGTGTTATACTCCCTGTTTGGCTAAGTATACTTACCATGTCAGACTCTAATGCCCGCCCTACCTTCCCCTCTAGCGCCAAAGTTCCCTGGGGGTTTGCCTTGCGCGCAGGCCTCATTGAATGACGTACAGTACACGAACTTCGGCATCTTCCGTAGGCGGAAGTAGGGTGGGCGTCACGTGACTATCTTATGACTGCATTGGCCACAAAAACTCGGCGCAACGTCAGGGCCTCAAGTCCTACTCCCTGGTCTGGGCCTTCCACTCGGAGGCCAACGAGGTTAATGTTCACATCTTGCCCCATCAAATCAGCGTCATGTCTCTTTAGAACAAACTTCATGTTCCTGGGAACCAGCCCCTTGTGCAGTTGAATTACACCATAGCTCCAAACACTCAGATTATGTCTCATTAACTCTCTTCAGTTCTTTCCCCTTGAATTTTGACGGTTTTCTTCCTGGAATTATTGTATTTAAAACAACATTTTTGTTATCTGGAGCAATATATCGCCTAAAAAATCGAAGTAGACACGTTCATCACAAAAATATTATTGTTTTAGAAATAACGTGCAGAATGTTACAATAAAAAAGAACGTTCGTCATGCAAAATGCTAAAATCACAAAGACTGTCGAGAGTTAAACTAGCCTGAATTCTGAAAGGAAATCGTAAAAGAGGAAGGGAACAGTAAACAGAAGATAACATACAAGTCGGGTAACTCTTGCTCCCATGATGAAATAAACAAAGCCAGTCACTCAAAAGGAATGCTGCTTATGACACCAAATCGCCTAGCAGATATGACAATACAAAGCGCACAGAAAAAACAAGGAGACATCCCCCCAAAAGCATGTTCAATACAGTGAACAATATAAATAAAAGGATGTTCCAAGCAAGCTTGCCCATATACCCTGTACCCGACACATCTACACAGCAACAACTGGAGAAATGAACACATACAACCTCTATTCAAGACTGGCTCAGCCTTTTCAATCTCAAATACAGTCAAACAAACACAAGGATGAACAGTAACAAAGACAGGTAACCTCAGTTTGTTTGATATGAAAGGAAACCTTAAATGAGGCAGTGACCAGTAAACAGTAAATGACAAACAAGTAGGGTAACTTTTGTTCTCATGGTGAAGTCAGTACAAGCCCATCACTCCAAATGAATGCTGCTGATGATGACACCAAATTGCCTCAGAATCTCTTTTCCCATGCATTTGTGTACAAGTGAATCAGTTGACGAGTTGTCACCACCTTCCACTGTCCCTGCTGATCGTTTCCTCATAGCATAGATGACAGGAAACTTTACTGCACCTTTCAACTGACAACAGATGTCTTGAGTGAGGAATAGGGTTCAGCTTTGTCTTTTGATGAGCGAAAAAAGTTAACGGAAACAGTTCCCTGGGCAAGTTCATGGAAGTTAGCTTCAGAGGCCAACCTGTCTGAACCTGGAATCCCTTGGAAGGCCTCTGAGGCACTTTCAGGGAGGTATTTTTCAACCTTGTGGACCTTTGATTGGAAAAGTCGCACTCCACACTTCAGCTGTAACAAGCAGAGGAACTGCACGGGAACTGTGACTGTGTGTGTGTGTGTGTGTGTGTGTGTGTGTGTGTGTGTGTGTGAACTGAGACTGTTGTTTGTTCCAATTCAAGTTTGCTCAGTGTGTGTGTATGTGTGTGTGTGTATGTGTGTGTGTGTGTGCATATGAGAGAGAGAGGGTGTGAGAGATTGAGAGTCTTGTTTCTGTGGTATGATACTGGGGAGTAGTGGGGGGATGGGGCCATTATGGGGCAGGTCACTTGTATACCACTGCCAAAATATGATTGCTGATTCGTCCCAGCAGTTTGATTTCTTTCACTGTAAATTTTTAATAGTAATTTTAACCAGCTGTTGCAGTTCATTCAACTTACTACAGCAGTAAATCCACACATTTTTATGGGTTGGTGATCACTACCTTTTTGCATCTGTAACCATGTCCTTATTGACTCTTCCCAAACAACCCCCCCCCCCCCCCCCCCCCCCCCCCCTCCCCCTGACATTACCTCCTCATATCTTCCTGTCTCTGACTGACTGAGCCTCGTGGTATTTGTCGCCAGGAACTGCTGTCCATGATCCCCGGCATGCAGCGAGACGACCCACAGTGGGACGAGCTGCGTCAGTTTGGCGTGGGCTGGTGGCTGACCAACAAACCGCCTGCTGAAACAGTTGATGGAGCGCGTGGCCAAATGCGCCTACCAGAGGAGGAAGGACCCCATGGATGCTGCCATCTTCTACCTGGCCATGAAGAAGAAAAACGTCCTCTGGGGGCTCTTCAGGTGGGTCTGGCTCTGCTCAGAGGTTGAACCGTTCATACTGAATTATTTGATCTCTACTGGAATGTTGAAGTTGGTATTTTGCTGTTGTTTTTGTTCTGAAGATGTCTTCTGTGTTTTATGGAAACTTTTTCATTTTGGAAAAAAAAAAATGAATAAAAGTTAATGAAATGGTGGTTGTCATTCCCAGAAAGTAAATGTTTAATATCTTAATGAATATGGCGAAGAAATTTACACATGTGAACCACATCAAAGATATGACTCAGAAAGATACTTGAATTCAAGGAGGATATATATGGATATATATTTCGCTTGACTCACCAGTGGACAAAACTTGAAGTCATGGTTTTTGTGTCCATCATATTGATGTAAATCTCTGCTTGCTTAAAACCCCCACATGAATAAGAGACACACAAGGGCATGTTTAAGGCAGTTGTATTTTCAAAATTTAAAAAGTAAGTTTAATTTGCACATACTATAGCATCACACACGAGTGCTAATAATCTTCAGCAATTAGCTATCCCTGCCTCATATAAGTAAAGAAAAGACTATACTACCTGCCATGAAATAATACTGTTGGCGTTAACTGCCTGGTACAGTATGGGTAGTTGTATGCTCATATGCATGATTAGTACACTTTTTTTTTCAGCAACCATTTTTGCTGATCCTGATGTACCTCAAGAGCTAAGTTTTTTTTCCACTTTTTCCTGGCCTTTGATTATTGCTTTATTTGATTGATTAAGTAGGCCTTCTGCTATGGGGAAAAAATACATTGTGAGACTAAGTGTCAGAGGTCGTTCGAAAAGCTGTAGTTCGCCTCCTGCCACCAGCTTTGCTCTGACCTCTGCATCATCCATGTCCCAGGCTATCAGTTCATAGAGCCCTCTCTCCATCTCTTCTTTGATCTGCTCCTCTTTGTGGGTATCTCTGCTTTGTGCCCCTGTACAAGCTTTGCCTGCTCCATGGTCACATGCCTTAGCCCTGAACTCCCCACACCTAAAGGAGGCCGGACTGCATCCAGGTCATGAGTCTTAGAGGTCCTTCTGTTGCCAGATGATTTTATCCTAGTGCTGTCAAGATCTGAGCAGGGTTCTTAGTTTAAGATTTATGAAGTCACTTTTTGCTCGTCTTTGAACAGATCCAGCCGGAACTCTTTTGACTTGCCTCTGCCATTATTTTTAGGGTTCTTGTTCTCTTCTCACCAGAAATCCTATGAAGCTTCATGAGATCATGAGCTGATGAACCTACAAACCCCTTGGCTCCAGCTTCAGTGACAAGGGCTTGGCTTGGAGGCCAGATTCCCTCAAGTTGCTGGCTAGACCGGCACACACTTTTCACTGATTCCAGTGTTCTAGATGTGAGCTTTCTTGTACTCTGCTTTCATAAGGCACAGAGGGTTCAGACATCATCAGTTGTGTTGATGATCCTGACTGGAGTACACTGCCCCGTCTCGTGCCACTGATCCTAGGGTTCTCTGGATGGTTTTCCCATTCTGGAAGTTCAGCTGTGAACCCCTAGTCATCCGCTCCATCCAGTAAACCCTGCTTCTGTGCTCTAGCTGTCACAGCTGTTCCGGACCATGATCTGTGGCCTTCTGCTGTGTAAAATGTGGCTGCTGGAGCTTCTGGTGGAGTAGTGTATCTTCTGGCAGGTTTTTGTTGTCCGTCACATTCTTCTTCCCAGTTTTCCTCACATTTTAGAGATGCACCAAACAGTGTGCTTCTAAGGAGTCGCATTTTTAAAACTGTAAAAGTAATCAAGATATCAGACAGAGGATTAATAAAAAAGAAACCCTGAAAAGTACGCAGATGAAATTTCCATTGAATACTGATGATATGCGTGGTTTTTGTTTGTTTCTTAAATCATTTTGATAGCGTTTATGAAGGGAAGCAGAATATCTGCCTGTCCTTCATAGTTAGCCAGCACGTCTTCAGAACCTGGTGCTGAAGTTGTTTGGAAATGTGTGAACCAGTTGCTCATCACAGGTATCGAGCAGAAGCTTGCAGGATCACATCCCTGTGGCAAACCGAGAGAGTAAAGCCATCATTAATGAAAACACACACACGCAGAACAGTAACGATAGAAGTGAAAGAAACGTGGTGCTTATTTGAAACCTCGTCACGGGACCACTGTTCCAAACAGATCTGCAGACAACAAACAGAAGGCAGACTTCTTCAAGAAGGACTTCACAAAGGAAGAGCCTCGCCGTCTGCCAAGAAGAACGCCTTCCATCTGATGGGCAAGCAGAAGTTCTACGATGCAGCTGCCCTGTTTCTGCTGGCGGACTCGCTGCACGATGCTGTCATGGTGGGTGACTGTGCTTTATGCAGCTTCAGAGGCTGCCCTTGGTTTTTGTTGACATGTTTGTGGGGCTTGGTTTTTTGTTACTCTGCAGTATGTGATTTGTTGTGTTTGTGGGTTCATTTTCTATAAAACTGTTGCTTATGTCATCTACCTTTTGTGAATTAAATCGCTGTTTACTTGTAAGTCTAGTTGAAGATGGCGTCGTATACTATACCATGTCAGACCATAGCATTAAACGAGTTTTGTGGCAAATGCAGGCATAAGATAGTCACGTGACGCCACCCTACTTCCGATTACGGAAGATGCCGAAGATCGTGTACTGTCCGTCATTCTACTTCGGCCTGTCGCCCAAGCAAGATAAGTCTTGTGCTCTGTCTCGCCTATACTTTGCCTTTGTGTAAAGATTGCTGTGTTTGCACTCTGTACTCATTTATCTGTGGCTTTCGCTTATATCTTGACGTGTGAGGTTATCGGATGGGCTAGCATTCTAACCTTATTCGCTGAAATTTTCTCGCGATCGTGGTGCTCCCGGTTCTTGTCTATTTGCGTAACCGGGTTCGAGGTTGATCGGCATTTTCCATCGCCACGTCCCTCGCGTTTTCTCGGCCTCCCTTTGTCCATCGGCCTTGCATTCTCACTCGCCTTTACGGCCTTTTGCCCCTAAATTCCGATTTCTAATCTCGCCGTTACTTGTATCACGATTCCACTATCTCATCTGCGACGATCGCGGGTCGGTTTCGTCGCCATCTGTTTTGCGCCAGTCTCCATTCCTTGTCGCACCAGCTTTCTAGCCCACGCAATTACACGTGGTTTGTCGTTCGGAAATTGCTTCCTACATTTGTTTACACCCCTCCCATTCATTGCCACATTTTTCGATCGATCGGCGTGTGCGTGGCGATCGCATCGCCCTTCGGCATTGCTGTTACACGTGGCGTTACTCAGCACTTTTGGTTCACGCCACTGTCGTTGCCCACGCACGGTTTCGTTCATCGCTACTGCGTTTCTGTCACTGTGCGAGCTTGTTTACTTTTATTTTCATTGTGTTATATTGCTATTGTGTGCGCGCACGGTCGATCGACCTGTATACCCTCCTCGATCGACCGTCGTGTTACGATCGTGTGCTCCGGTTTTCACAACCTCCCGCGCGACGATCGTGAGCCGGTCTCGTCGCCATCTTGTTTTGCGCCGGTCTCCCTCTCTCTGTGTGCACCAACTTCTAACCCTCGGTATTTTACGTGGTTTTTCGCCCTGAATTTGCTTCCTCAATTGGTTTGCACCCCTTCTTTCAGTTGTCACAATTCTCGCTCGCCTTCGTGTCCTTAACGATCGCGATCGACGACGGCGTCATTGTATTTACACGTGGCGTTACTCAGCACTTTGGGCCCACGCCACGGTCGCTTCTCACGCACTGTTTCGCTCATTTCTGCTGCGCTTTGTGTCCCTGTACGGACTTGTTTACCTGTATATTCCATTGTGTGTGCGTTGTTTACATTTTTATTTTATGTGTGCGCACGATCGATCGGTCGACTTGGTTATCCTCCTCGATCGACGACGTGTGTCTCCCGTTTACGATCGTGTGCTCCGCTCCGGTTTCGCTCGGCGCCATCGCCCAATATGGTGAAGGACTCGGCTGGGTCGAGCAATAACTCTGACGTTCAGAGTTCGCTCACATTCCCGGAGGACCCACGAGTTGGTTCCAACCCCGAGCGAACCGTCCTCTCCTTGGGAGAACGGCCGGCCGCGGTAGACGGAGACGTCCCTCCCGCGGAGGGGACGCGGGAGTCTCCCTCCTCTACCCGACCGACGGACGCACGACCGTTGCGTTCGAAAGCTAGAAGGCAACCGGCTGCGATTTCTAAGTGCCTTTCGTTCAACCTGCCCAGGAAATCTAAGGGCAAGGCCCCCCTTAAGGGACCCCGTCTAGCCAAGAAATCCGAGCGGGATTCCGCTTCTCCCCAGCCACCCTGCCTTCTAGCTTTCCTGCGCATAGTCAGACATCCACTTACTATGCCGAGTCACGCGACCCCCGGCCCCGGGGACCTTTGCCGGGCCGCGCGGACAGGCACGGGTGACGGCCTTGGGCTGGAACCCCCACCCGTCACTCGCACTTATGGGACGCGCGGGTCCACTTCTTCCCCCCATCCGGACTCGCCGTCTCACGACGCTCTCCCCCACGTGCACAGGTGCAGCCAACACCCCTGCACGAGGAGCGTCCAGTTATCTCCGGACGCAGTTTTATGGCCACGTCTTGGCACGACCATGCACATGTCCATAACTCTGGGCGTATGGGAACACCGAGTGCATCCACCGGTTGTGAACATACACAAGACGGCCGACCAACCCGCTCGCCCGTCGCAGGTTCCCCTAGGGGTTCAGGACGTTCGGGGTCCGACCTACTCGGCCCCCATTTGGGCAACGTCCTCGGTCCCGTTCCTCCGGGGGGAGGATCTACCAGCGGGACCACGGGTAACCTGTCCCATTCCACTGGGACCCGGCACGCTCCGGGGGGGAAACCACATACCAGGGTCGATTACTATTCCCCCCTGCTGCCCAAGGTTACCCCGGTCCCCGGCGAGTCCCTGCACAGTACTCTGGGCCGCCACAGCCCGCTTATCTCCCCGGGGACCAGTGGCTCTATGCCCCCGAGGGACCAGTGGCTCAATACACACACCCAACCTGAACAACAATTTGGTCGATTGTGGCACCCAACCTCGCAGACTTGGGTCGACCTGGGTCTCCCACCTCGGGCGCTGTCCGATCGGCAGTCCGGGCTCTCCCACCCCAGCCCGTCTGCCGAGCATAGAGCCACGAGGGTCCCGCCATCCCCCCTCCCCCCCACCACCACCCTACCAGGGCGGGACCCTCGCGCACCCGCGCAGTTGCCCCCTGAGGAAGACCTCCCTTCCCAGGAACTTGACTCCCCACAGCCTGAGGACGACTACGATGAGGACTTCTTCTCATCCCTTTATGACATCCACACCATTGAACGGTTTCGACCGGACTTCGTGTCGAGGGACCCCCTCCCTCTGCCGATCTTGGCCTTCCCTGAGATCGTTGGGCTGCCCCAGCCCATACTCCAGACTCAGAATTGTCGCACCTCAGTCACTCACTTCGCTGTGGGAGAGTCCGGCAAAAACGCGCCAGGGGTGCAGACGCCGTCCCCACGCCGGGTCAAGACCTGCCCCCGGCACCCAATGCGGCCCCCGGCGGCGCCCTACTTGGGACCCACAAGCACCCCCAGTTGCCTCCCTCTTTGCCGACAATCCGGTTACCAGGGGGAGTGGGCCATCTCCCAATCAGATTGTCGCCTGATACCCAACCGGGCCCCCCCTACTTCGGCCACCATCCCCTTTAAGCGCTAAAAGGACTGGGACCGAGTAGCCCGGATGGGCATCTTACACACCACTGCAGGGCATGCCTACCTTAGCATGCTCTTGCAGAGGGCGGAGGTACTCTGGCCTGGGGATGACGGCGCCGTCCCAGTGCCTTCGGATACAAACTCCGAACCACACCAGGACGAACCTCGCTTATTCAGCGACCCCTTTATGCGACACCTAGTTAACAGGATATCGCATCACTTGGCGGCTGCGGCGGACAGCGCAGCAACAAGCCATTTTAATTGTCTGCTAGTGGCTAGAGACGCGGTGCTTGCACGCTCCTCACTCTCCCCGGCACTCAGGGCATCCCTACGATGTGTCCCGGGCCAGGATCACTCGCTCTTTGGCGAGCACTCCACCTCGGCTATGTCTCTCTCGCTCGAGGAACGCAAGCAGGCGGCGTCCTTTGCCCCCCGGCCTCAGCCACGCCTTTCCAGGCCCCCCAAGCGGCCACTTAACTCACAGAGGCCTAAACCTAAACCTCGCCAAAATTTTTGGTTTGGCCAGCAAGCACGGCCCCGCCGGTGACTGGAGGACACTCCCGTAGTGCGCATGGAGCTGGCCCAACCTGCCCAGCAAGGCACCGGCCCACTCTTCCCCTTCCCCCCATCTGGACCATCGGCTCCCCTGGCGGGCAACCTCTCCCGGCCGCCTGCCAGTGGCGACGTATGGGCCTCAGCCCCTGGGTAGTGTCGGTTCTTCAGGACGGGTTTCGCCTACCGTGGGCTCACCGTCGTCCTCCCCTCATGCGCTCTCCTCCTCCGTCCCCCAGCGACCCCCCCCCCCACCTGCCAGGCGGACGCCCTTCGCTGGAAGTCCTCGAACTCCTCAGAAAGGGGCATCATCACCGAAGTTTTCCAGCCCAACCCCCGGGTTTTACTCCCACCTGTTCGTGATCCCCAAACCTTCGGTGGGATGGAGGCCCATCCTTGACCTTTCTCCCCTCAACAAGTTCCTCAGACATACCTAGTTCAAGATGGACACGCCCCTCCCAGATCAGAGACTCCATCCATCACGTAGATTGGGCTACCTCCATAGATCTGAAAGATGCGTACTTCCAGATCCTATTTCACCGGCGCACAGACGTTACCTCCGGTTTGTCTGGCAAGCTCGAGTGTTCCAGTTCAAAGCTCTCCCCTTTGGCCTCTCCCTGGCACCCTTCCTCTTCACGAAGGCGTTCGATCTCTCTCCAACACACAGTCCCTCGAACTATACAGACGCCTCCAACTCGGGCTGGGGGGCCCACTTGGGGGACAGTCATGCCTCGGGGATGTGGGACGCACAGATGGCTCGCCTCCACATCAACATATTAGAATTGGAAGCGGTCAGGCTGGCCCCTCCACTTCCAAACATCTATCTCTCACCGACTGGTTCTCCTCCTCACGGACAACACGTCGGTAGCCCATTACATCAACAAAGGGGGGGGGGGGGGGGGGGGCTCACTCCATCGGCCTCTCTCTACGGACAGAGGCCCTCCTTCGCTGGTGCCACGCACGGGGAGCCACCCTCCGTGCGAGACACATAGCGGGGACACGCAACATCCTGGCAGACACTCTCAGCCGGTCAGGGACCCTTCTGCACACAGAGTGGACCCTGAACAAGCTGACACTAACCACCGTCTGGGAACACTGGTTCAAGCCCATGGTCGACCTATTTGCGACCCGGTACAACCATCGACTCCCCATGTATGTCTCTCCACTCCCGGACCCCCGAGCGTACGCGGTCGATGATGCGCTCTCCCCTCCCCTGGACGGGACTCCTCGCCTACGCCTTTCCCCCCTTCCCCATACTTCACAAAGTGATCAGGAAGGCCCAGGCTGGAGAGACCCAAACTCATCCTCATAACCCGTGGTGGCCGACTCAGTTGTGGTTCCCGGACCTCAGGTCCCTCACTCACGTTCCCCCTCTCCAGCTAGCCCCTTGGTGGGACTTACTCAGACAACCTCGCTCGGGCCTCCCTCACTCCAATCCCCAGATGCTTCGCCTACACGCTTGGCTCTCTATGCCAGCCAAATTGCGACCACCGCGATGAGAGAGAGATGGGTCACGTGGTGCACGGCTAACTCGGTCCCCTACCTCCTCCCCTCCAACATCCACATAGGCAAGTTCCTATCCCACCAGATAGGCAATTTCTATCCCACCTTTCATCCTCTCGAAAGCTCTCTGCTAGTTCCATTCGGGGCTACAGATCGGCCGTAGGCACCACCATCTGACAGCTGGGCGGCCCATCATTCGACAATAACTTTCTCCTTAGAGAAACTATCTCGGGGGGGGGGGGGGGCCTACGGGAAGCTCAGTCCCCTAGGCGCGCTCCCATGTGGGACCTCTTTCTGGTTCTTGACTCCCTCAGAAACCCCCCTTTCGAGCCCCTCCGTGCTATTCCCTTTGTCATTCTCCCCTTCAAGACCACCTTCCTTCTCTCCCTGGCCTCAGCCAGGAGGCGAAGTGGGATTCAGGTCCTCAGTTGTGACCCTCGGGACATCGCCTTTCTCAGAGACGGATCGGTCTCGCTTAAGTTCCTGCCTGAGTTCTTAGCGAAGAACCAGGAACGGGCACGACCTCTCCTTCCCTGGTTATCCGCTCCCTAGCGGATATCTAGGCAGCGAAGGCAGCGGGGGGACATGGACCTATGACCCTCTAGGTGCCTCAGATACTACTGGGAGCGTTCCCACCCCAGGCGTTCCTCTCAGAGAAGCCTCCTTATTTCCATCAACCCCAACAAACAAGAAAGACATCTCGGCGGGCTCGATTTCTAGGTGGCTATTCTATACTATCAAATCTGCCTATGCCCAGGCCACAAAGACCTCCCAGCCCTTTCCCCTCGAGCCCACGAGGTCAGAGCGTTGGCCATGTCCACAGCGTTCCAGCACTCTGTCCCCGTGTGCCATCTCCTGGAGGCAGCCTACTGGCGTTCGGAGAACCCTTTCATAAAACTTTTATCTAAGGGACATCCGCATGACCAGGGCTGATGGTTCTAAGGGGTTTTCATTTGTGGCGGCCAATGCAGCCATAACAGTTAACCCAGGAACCATTAGGGCGCTCGGCCCTCCTCCTATTCCTTTAAATTCTGCTATGGTCTGACTGACATGGTATAGTATACGACGCCAAAATGGGGAGTTTGTATTATACTCCCTGTTTGGCTAAGTATACTTACCATGTCAGACTCTAATGCCCGCCCTACCTTCCCCGCTAGCGCCAAGGTTCCCTGGGGTTGCCTTGCGCGCAGGCCTCGTTGAATGACGGACAGTACACGATCTTCGGCATCTTCCGTAATCGGAAGTAGGGTGGGCGTCACGTGACTATCTTATGCCTGCATTTGCCACAAAACTTCGGCCTGACAGAGCTGACTGACAGCATGAGTGACTTACAAAGCTGTTCTTGCTGATCTGTTATCATTTCTTGATTAAAATAGATGGACTTTTTTCCCCTTTTTAGAATGGCTAGACCCTTTTCTTAGCTTGCACTCTCAACAGTTTTTGAGATTTTTGCATTTTGCATGACAGATGTTCTTTTTTTTAAGTAACATTCTGCGCATTATTTCTAAAACAATGATATTTTTGTGGTGAATGTGTCTATTTCAGTTTTTTTAGGCGATATATTGCTTCAGATAACAAAAATGTTGTTTTAAATACCATAATTCCGGGAAGAAAACCGTCGATCACCGGTGACTGAAATTCAAGGAAAGAACTTAAGAGAGTTAAATTGATTATAGACCCATTCTGTTCACTTCTGTTCTGTTCCCATCCATTACATTCAGTGATATCATTTTTTTTTTTTCAAAATTTCAGGTGATCCTGGACAAACTGAACGACTTCCAGCTGGCGCTGGTGGTGTGTGTCGTCTGTACGAGGTGGATGACCCCATGCCCCAGTCGGTGTGCCAGCTGCTGTACAAACACATCCTGGGCATGGAGGAGAACGGCCAGAACTACAACCTGCACAAGGCCCACCCCGACCCCTTCCTGCGCTCCATGGCCTTCTGGATGTTGAAAGGACTATGAGTCGGCCCTGCACACCCTGCTGGAGGTGAGCCACATGTGCATTTTGTGATCTTTCTCTCTTTTTGTTGTTGTTGTTAATGGTTATTAATGTGATTTTTCATGAAATGTGTTTCTTTTTGTCTGTATGCAATGTTTGTAATATACAATTTACAGCGTTTCTTTTTGGTCTTTATGCAATGTGTATATATATATATTTTTTCCCATACTAGATTTTGTTGTGTTGTTTGTCCACAAAAAAAGAATTAGAATAGTTTTTAACTTTCTGTGTTATCATACTGTTTTTTTTTTTATTTTATGTGGCTTTGTGAACTTTCGTTTTCTTTTCTCATCGGTGTGGATTTTTGCCTCAGAATTTTGCCTGTGACAGCTGACTTGTTTGCAGCAGATTGTTCCACAGGAGCAGCATGCAAAGGTGCACATAAAAGCAGTCTTTACCACCTCATCTCAGTGACTACCCATCTCTCTCTATCTCACTCTCTCTCTCTCTGACTGTCTCTCTCTCTCTCACACACAGACACACACAGACACGCACACACGCACTCACGCATGCACGCACGGTCACAGTTGGGAGGGTAAGGAAATAAGGTGTCGTCAACATTTGAGATTTGAAACCTTGTTCACCACGTGAAATCTTGTGGCGTTCTTGGCAGATTCATTATCTAGTAGACCACTACCAACCCACCAGGTTGTAAAAGCCACCCCAAGAGGCTTGGTATACGTTAGTTTTCCCTGCTCTGTAGGAGAAACCAAGTCACCGTGACTCCAAGGAGGACAGTGACGCAGTGTCCACCAAGCCCAACATCTTCAGCTTCTACAACTACCTGCGCACCCACCCCCTGCTGCTGAGACTGCGCCTGGCCTCCACCTCCTTGCAGCAGAGACGCGCATTCTTACAGGTAGGGGGAACTCACCCTGCGCAGCTTTCTATCCAGACAGATGACAACATTAGCTTACAGTTGAGAAAACATGAGTGTAGCCCATAAGGAGACTCTTCCTGCGTATCTATACTCCCCTAGCAAACCACCGGGCTTGCTATGAAGCACCTTTTTTCAAGAGAAGGCAGTCGTACACTGTCAGCGTCACTCGTCAGACTGACTGTCCCTCCAAACAAACACAGGGGTTTTTACAGTCTAGAGAGCACCATTTTTTAAACAGTAGGCAGCCACATGCTGCCAAAGGCACCAGTGTAAAAAAAGCACTGTTCTGATCAGTTGGAAGAGGAATTTTGTCACTTTTCCTCCCAAAGAGACTCCCAACATCGGCTCACAGGAAAACGCAGTGCTGACTGGTGCTACATGCTTCTGATATTTGTGCACAGACGAACTACAATGTTACCTAGTGGTCTGTGAAATGCCAGGCCGGTTCATAGGTGGCTGTGCCGTACTATCTTGAGAGACTTAAAACAACCTAAAATAAGCAAAAAGGTAGGTCACCCAGCAAGTAAATAAACTGGGATGTCAAGTCAAGTCAAGTCAAGTCAAGTAAACTTTATTATCTCAATTTGAGAAATTGATTTGTGGTCGCACACATTCACAGCAAATAAACAATAATTTTGTCACATTACCCATTTTCTCACATATGACGTACTTTCATATAAAGGAATTTGGATTTCAATTAAACATCTCCTCGGTTCATAAAATCAATGGACAGGGAATAAAAACTTTGTTTAAATCTGACACCTCTGCATTTAACCAATCGATATCTTCGTCCTGACTGAAGAAGGTCATACTGATTTGCAAGAACGTGGGTCTGGTCACACGCAATCTTCTTCGCTTTACAAACAACACGGCACCTGTACAGCTCACTCAGACTTTTTTGTCTCTCACCAATGATTTTTCCTCCCACATTCATCACTTTCTCAAGCACATTTCTACTCTCACAGTCAACCCACCATACCAGCACATAAATGAGAAAGTTAAAACAGACTCCAAGAAGCATGAATAAAATGTCCGAAGAATGTCCGTATTCACATGAAATGATTGCAGCTTGCGAAGACAATATAATCTGGTTTGACATTTTTTGGGACATACTGAACATGGGATTTTAAATTCAGCTTATTATCTATAAAAGTTCCTAAATATTTGTATGATTCAACACGTTCTACTTCAGCACCTTTGATAAAAGCGGGTGGTACAGCTTTTGGATTCTTTCTAAAATCAGTCAACATTTCTTTCGTTTTTGTTACATTCAGATCAAGATGTTAGCTGACAGTATGTAAAATGCCGGGCTAAATATTCATAGGTGGCTGCCACTGTACTGTCTTGAGATCCTGAAAATCCCAAAATAGGCAAACAGATATGTCATCCTAACTGGTAGATGGACATACCTGAATACCTTTTAGAGTCAACAGACCAAAACAGTCAGGTCATGGGGAGGGTGCTGTGTCAGGTGTTGAGGGAAAGGTGTAAAGGTGGCATAAAATATACAGGCATATTATTAATGATCTGCATTTCCATGTTCCTCATTATATAACAGCACTTGTGACTGAACGATTTGCAGTGGGATGAACCTTTGTTGCTGCTGGCAGTAGGACTGAACAGCATTTGGTTTGTGTGTGGGGATTTGGGATGAGTATGTAAGAGCAAAATCCACTGAGGGATTGTAAGTGTATTGAAGTTGTAAGTTTATGTTCAGTAGTTTCATATCACTTCATGTCTGATGTTACAGATAGATGTTTCAAAAAACAAAAATGTTTTATGACAAACTATTACCTCAAAGACAGAAAGTCTTTACCTTAATGTTGAGAATAAAATGGTCCACCTTAACATTCAGAATAAAATGGTCTTGTTAAAAAAAAATCAACAGTGAACTTCAGAAGTCTAGTAGAGGACTGAAAAAATTGTGAAACGTGGAATATGGAAAGTGCATGCTTCTTTGATTCTTTGTGTCTGGTTTCAAGGTCAGCCACTGATTTTGATACCATCACTGCACGCTTATGCAGCTTCCTGATGCTCGTTTTGTTTGGACTGATGGCAGGTTTTACCAGAACCAACAGTGTGGCAGTATCGGACAAGATCACCACCATTGACGCGTGACATGGCGGGAACGGAAGTTGTTCTTTGCTACGGCCACCACTCACCTCAAGAATGGGTGCCCCCTGCTGGCGTTGGAGGTCATGACCCGGCTGCCACCTTCCATGGACAGTGATCGAGACCCCAAACATCACGTCACACAGCACACACAGGTAAAGATCTGAAACATGTCACGAGAACACAGACCTGAAACATCACGTCATGCAGAACACAGACAAAGACCTGAAACATCATTCCTTGCAACACACACAGGTGAAGATCTGAAAACATTGTCATATAGCACACGCAGGTAAGACCTGAAACATCATGTCACACAGCACACAGGTAAAGACATGGAACTATACCACATAGCACAGACAGGTAAGACCTGAAATATTACATCATACAGTATACTCGGGCAAAAGACCTGAAAGATTATGTAACACAGCAGACTCGGGTAAAGACCTGGAACATCATGTCACACAGCATACACAGGTAAAGACCTGAAACATGATGTCACATAGCATACACAGGTAAAGACCTGAAATATGATGTCATACAACATACTCAGGTGAAGGTGTGAGACATGTGAGACATGTCACAGCATACACATGTGAAGACCTGAAACGCAACATGTTACACAGCATATATAGGTAAAGACCTGAAACTTCATGTCATACATCACACACACATGAGAACCTGAAATGTCATGTCATACAACCCACTCAGGTAAAGACCTGAAACATCATGCCACACTGTGTGCAGAAGTAGACATACCACATGGCACTTTCAGGTAGACATGTCACATGGCACTTGCAGGTTAACATGCTACATAAGATTCACAGGTAGACATGTCACACCTAACTCGCATGCAGATGTTAGACAGATAAACATCATGTCACAAAGCATTCACACTCATATTTTGTGACAAGGCACTCAGCAAGGAGATATTATGTCATACGGCTCTCACAGGTAGAGATTATGTCGCATGTCATGCACAGACAGAAGTATGATGGTGGTGTTTCGTAGTGGAAGTAATGATCGTTTTGCTGCGAAGCTGAAATATCTGAACGTAAATCCCCGCACAATATGGAGCAGCACAACATTCACTCTATGACAGGTCTCAGGGTCAAGCCTGTATCAGGACATGACAGAGCTTTAGGTCAGGGCTAAGTTTGTACAGGAAAGAATGGTATCTGTGTTAGTACTATTGTAAACTTTGATACAGCTTGAAGTAGTGTGTGTGTGTCACCAAAATTTCTGTACATATACAGTCTATGAATTGTCACCAAGCGTTCCAAGGCATGTTGATTCAT
Source organism: Conus betulinus (assembly GCA_016801955.1). Classification (NCBI taxonomy): domain Eukaryota; kingdom Metazoa; phylum Mollusca; class Gastropoda; order Neogastropoda; family Conidae; genus Conus; species Conus betulinus. The sequence goes on along the minus strand of JADBJO010002583.1, from coordinate 2,104 downwards.
TGGCAGCTGCATGTGCCACAGGAAAGCGTCAGGAAGGGCACCCTGACGGACCAGGGTCAGAGCAGCGGAGAGACCTCCAGCTCTTCCCAGGATGCCTCGCTGAGCCACGACCTCAACTCCCCGCCAGCACAAGGCGTTCCTGCGCCCCAGAAGGCTGACGACTTTGACTGGGGCATGCCCATTTCCAGCCAGAAAGCCGACGCCTACGACTGGGGGGCACCGGTGATGAACAAAGTTCGGTTCGATGACGAACTGGAGCTCGACTTGAAACTGGGCAGTGACTCGGAGGAGGAGGAGGAGGAGGAGGAGGGAGAAAAAGGTGTGTACTGTCATGACAGGTGTGCACGGAGGCAAAGCAAAATGATACCTGGATTCAAAATGGCTTCCGATGTAAACATAAAGATGATTCATCAAAACAAATTCTGTGGACTGAAAACAATACAAACAGTAATAAAAACAGTGCTGAAAACAATTTGCAGGTGATTAGCGTTAGAACTTCATTAAGGTTCCTTTGCATCTGATACATTCATGAATCAAGCTGTCTGGGGATGGAAAAAAAAAAGACAGAGAGAGCGAAAAGCTGGATATTGAAAGCAGTTTTTTTTTTTATAGAGATGGTTTAAATGATTTTTTCATGTAACACACACACACATACATTATTTACATACAGATGCATTCGCTTAACACACATGAGCATACATACATTCACATGTTTTCTACTCATGTATGAACATGCACACGCACAACATTTAACTACACATAAACTGAAAGACGCAAACTCTTAACCAACTGTCCACACCCATCAAAACATGGTCTGATCTGGTGTTGCAACAGACATGGACACCAAAAAAAAGGGCAAGGTGACCTTTGGGCCAGGAGTGAAGGAAGGCGAGGATGATGACGGCAACACGAGTGGGGGCCAGGACTTGGCACCAGAGAGAGAAAAACACGACCACAAAGTGGACATCATGGCGCAGCAGTACAAGTACATCGCTTGTCTGAAGGTAACGTGTAGCTTCTTTTTTTCATTCTTTGTGCGCTCGGACAGGAACCCCAGAGGCACTGACAAAGGCTGCTGTATGGCGGTGGCCTTTCAGTGATCCATCAGGATTTTCCCCTTGTCGATGTGTTGGCAGGCCAGGTCTCTGCTCTTAGCTTTTTATTTATGGGACAGTCCTGCAGGAAGTGTTCCAGTGTCATTAGGGCTGTAATGCATGGGCCACCAGAGGACTCGCCAGCGTGGAATTTTGTGAACATGTGATGTCTCAGTCTGGAGTGCCGTGTCCTCAGTCTTAAATATGTAGCAGTATTTGGCTGGAATGTTTTTGTCATTGCAAATGGAATTCTTGTAGATAAGGTTAAATGAAGAAGGTAAAATCTTGCAAAGATTAGTCGCCATTGGGAAGTTAACTTGGGTAAGGTAAAGTAAAGTTGCTTATAGCCCAGCCGACTGCAAAGGGTCATTATCAGGGCTGTCACGACGTTGAAGTCAACTCACAAGTCACTCATTCACACATTTATCTAAAATACATCTTTGAAAAACACTCAGGAAGTTTTGTTAAAAATCTGTCTGCTGTAAAATCAGATCAGATGAAAAATCTATTAATCTTTTTCACACACACACACCCACACACACACACACACACACACACACGTACACACACACACACACACACACACACAGTTTCACACACACACTCACACACACACCACACTCACACACACACACACCACACACACACACACACACACTTCATACAGTGCTGCAGACCTAACTGGAAATCCGAGGGACTGACACTTGTCATGGCCCAGTATTTTGCCTGATTTTGGGGAGAGAGAGGGAGGGAGGAGAGAGGGCACTTAGCATCCTACCCTCTCAGTTTGTTGCTTTTGGACATGTTGGTGGCTTCGAGCACCGCTACCCATACAGTTTCATCTTTTTGAGGCCTTCTCCTTTACATGATATTGTACGTATATGTTTATTCCTTAATGTATGTTGAAGTGTTGATACTAGCAGGCATGGTTATAATAATTTCCGCCTCATGGTTGCACTTAGTGAGGGAGAGCGGTGACATTCACCTTATCTCCTGGTTTGGCAAGGGGA